>PVKN010044244.1:0-10130 GCA_004027915.1 Capromys pilorides
GAGCTGACGAAGTTCCTACCTCAGTTTACTGAGTAGCTAGGATTATAGGCTTGCATCAGTACACCTAGCAGGGGGATATTTTTATTTGTTTGGTTGGTTGGCTTTGGGTTTTTTTTGAGACAAGGTCTTGCTATGTAGTTCAGCCTGGCCTTGAACTCATTATGTAGCCCAGGGAGACTTCAAATTTGTGGGATCCTCTTGCATCAGCCGCCTAAATGCTGGGATTGTGGGAGGTCACCACACCCCATTTGCTAGGGGGATTTTTTTTTTTTTTTGAGACAGAGTCTCACTATGCAGTCCAGGCTGGCCTTGAGCTCATTTTTTGTAGTCTAGGCTGGTCTCAAACTCACATAGATCCTCCTGCCTCAGCCTCCCAAGTGCTAGGATTATAGGCATGCACCACCATGGCCCAGCAAGGGGACAATATTTTTTTTTGGGGGGGGGACAATATTTTTAAACACACAGATTTATTATTATTATTATCATTATTATTATTCCACATTTGAAATCTCAAGACTGTAGGAACAGCTAGGTAAGGTGGCACCTGTCGGTAATCCCAGCATTTGGGGAGGTTTACGCAAAAGGATTACAAATTTGAGCCTAGCCTAAGCAATTTAAGTAACTTAATGAGATCCTGTCTCAAAATAATTTAAAAAATGGTCTGGGTGTGTTGCTCAGTGGGAAAGCTATGGGTTCAACCTCCAGGTACCACAAGCACAAACAGATAGGAGAAAATGGGGCCGAGGTTCCAGACTCCCTGCAGGAGACTTGGCTAACCTTGGTTCTGGGGAGGCTGGGTTTGGGAACACACACCTGCCAGCACTCGGGGACGCTGAGGCAGGAGGGTCCCTGTGAGTTCAATCCCAGCCTGAACTACACAGAGAGATGTGGTCTCGAGGCAAACAAAACAAAACAACAAAACCTTTGGTTCTCGGGGAGACACGTTATGACAAAGCAATAGGAGCGCAGGGGCACCCCAACCTCCTCGGTACCTGCCCCCCCCCCCCAGGTAAGGGCACCCAGTCCCTGGAGCAGAGGCAGGAGGAATCCACCATTTCTTCCATACCTAACTTTGGGGCACCAGGTAATGGGGCCCAGGGTGGTGGCCTAGATGGGCAAGGAAGGGGACAGAAAGGCCAGCAGAGGTGCCTGTCATCTTCTGGGGCCAGGCCCAAGGAGTTTTTTGCTTATTTATTTTAATCATTTTTAGCTTTTGGCTCCTCCAGGTCCAGGGATGGAACCCAGGGCCTGGTGTGTGTTAGGCAAGGGCTCTGCCCCTGAGCCACACCAAAGGCCAGGGGCGGAAACCCCATCCGGTACACAGGGAACTGTGTCGTGCCCGGAGTTGGCCCTTGGGCCTGCCCCAGTCACCCTCTGGACTTGGCAGTGCTCAGGGCTTTCACCCAGGGATGGCACTGGAACAATGGGAAGTGAAGGATCTAATCCTGAAACCATCTCTCCCTGTGCCCAGGAGGCGGCCCACGCCCTGGCTTTCACTCCTCCCCCTGTTCCGGATGGAGCTGCGTCCGCCTCCCGTGATCGGTGGTTATCAAGTTGACTCCCCTGGGTACGGCTCAGTGGTGGCATGTGTGCCAGGCTCAGTTCCACCCCCAGCACCTGAGGAAAAACACCCCGATTCCCAGGCCTCCGCTCTTCTCACCCCTAAGCAATGCTTTCACCAGCGACAGATCCCAACGGAGCGGCAGCTTCAGCTCCTATCCTGCTCTGACCCCGACCGGGCAGAAGCCCTGGGCCATGGACGCCTCTTAACCTCTGCAGTGTTGCCCTCGCCCTGCCCCACACACAGTGACCATGAAAACTGCAGACTGATCACACAGTCACTCCCTGGTTTAAAATTCTTAATATCATTAAAATTAATAAAAAATAAATAAATAAAAATAAAAAATAAAATTCTTAATATCTAACGTGTACCAATAAACTTGATTAATTAAAAATAAAATAAAATTCTTGCTGGGGGGCTGGGGAGATAGCTCAATGACACAAGTGTCTGCCTGGCAAGTGCAAGGTCGTGAGTTCAAACCCCAGTCCTGCAAAAAAAATAAAAATAAAAATAAAATAAAATTCTTGCTGGGCGTGGTGACGCACGCCTGTAATCTCAGCACTTGGGAGGCTGAGGCAGGAGGACCGGTGCAAGTTCGAGACCAGCCTGGGCTACAAAAGTGAGCTCAAGGCCAGCTTGAACTACATAGTGAGACCCTGTCTCAAAAAGACCAAAAAAAAATTCTTAGCAGCTCCCCATGACTCTAAGGATGAAATCCAAAGTCCTCAGATGTCCCCAGAGGCCCTGGGCCTAGCACCTACCCTACCTTGCTGTTCTCTTATGACACTGATCACACCTGGGATGAAATAACCGTCTGCATCCTGACGTCCTCACTCCCCACGTCTCTCGAGAGCCCACCAGCCTGCCAAGCCAGGAATGCATCTGTTTCCCTAGTGTCTCGCAGTGTGCCTGTGCAGATCCAACTCCTACTCAATGTGTAGAAAAATGTGTGATAGAGCCGTGTGTGGCGGCACATGAGGGTAATCCCAGCACTCAAAAGGCCAAGGCAGGATGATCCCAACACAGGAATACCCTTGTTCAAGAACAGCCTGTACTACAGCCTGTCTCAATAAATAATAATAAAAAAAGATAATTCTTTAAAAAATTGTGCACTGACCTAAGCTCTCAGGTAGCGACTAGAGGGCCCTAGGCTGTATCTTAGGCCCATCTGGATCAAGACTCCTCCTGCCCCATACTGGAGAGGGACCTGTGCTTGGGAGATGGACACACAGATGGACGAGCGCCTTCCCAGCGTTTGCTCCCCGAGCTTGGGGTGGAGGAAGGGGAGGAAGGGAAGGGAAGTCTCTGAATCTCATGTGAAAAGGAATCTCTAAGGTGTCTGTTCTGGCCAGGATGAGGAAGAGAGGGATGAGTCGTCTGCGGCCGGGGCTTAGCAGTGCCAGCTCTCAGGTAAAGGAGCCTGCTGCCCTGTCAACCAGGAGGAGAGCGACACAGAGGGCTCATATGCCCCAAGGTGGCACGGCAGGGAGATGGCAAAGCCACAGCTCCAACTTAACAGCCACCACTCAGAGCCTAAGCCTGCAGGAAGCTGGGCATTAGGTGCAAGAAGAGAGAGCCCCAGCCCCCTGGCATGGCAGAGCCATAGGGGTCAGGGCTGGAAGGGTCACTGCATAGTCATTGGTCCCACACTTCCCAAGACATGGGTGCCAGGTGCTCTGCATGGCATGACGTCTGACCACCACGAACAGCGACTCCTCTTATACTCCACCAGCAACTTCAAGAAGAAAGCGACCGGTGGGTACTGGTGTCTTTAACATCTTCCTCTTGCTAATCTCCCTTTTAAACAACAAACAGCTGGCTCAGGCTCCTGTCTTCAGCTGACAACTGAATGTCATTTCTGTCTTATTTTTCTGTTTTCTAGATTCCTTCTTTCATTTCTAACCCCTGAATGATCTTAATGCTGTATTTGTGGTAGTGGAAACGGGATGTTAATTTTGGACCTCCGAGTATGGCTCAGTGGTAGAATGTGTGCTCAGCACTCACGAGGCCTTTGGTTCACTCCCCAGCACTTCTAGGACAGCACACTGGCTTAAATAATAAAGTAATAGATGAGGTAAGGCTATGGTAAATGTCAGGAAGGCAGGAGGGAAGTAACTGAGGACTGGGAAATATTAACATGCTCCATTCACCCCATTTTACAGGTAGGAAAACTGGGGCATTGGCCATGAGGAAGCACCTGCTTTCAGCTTTGAGTTCACAGTCCAGCTCCCCACCCCACAGCACCCTGCAAAGCAGGCCCACCTGGTGTCTTGCTGGGTGGGCCTCCTCAGGGTTGGAGTAGCTTTGACAGCAGCTCTGGGAAAGCGAGTTGGCCTTGAAGCATTCACATGATGCCATCCCAGGCTCCTCCATGCCGGTGAGTCTGGCCAGGGCAGCTCCTGTGACCTGACAGCTAATGCAGTAGGGGGACCTGGGGAGAGCCAAGGAGGGTAACAAGCTGACGACTGGCTGGCCACCACGTGGACCTCAGCCCAAGGACAAGAGGATATAAGGTTGTCCATCCACTCATCTCTTAATTTATTCACTCAACAAACATGAATGCCTACTAAGCACCCAGACACGTGGCTAAACATTGTTTTATATATTTAGTGCAGGGTCTACAGGATCTCACTACTCAGCTCAGACTTGTAGTGATCCTTCCTGTTTTTCAGTGTTCCAAGCACTGGGATTACAGGCACATGCCACCATGCCCTGTCTCATTCACCATCTCAGCACGTCCCAAAGGCCCTAGTAGCAGGGTCAGCACGGCAGGCTGGGGATCAAACCCCCAGCCCCTGCATCTGCCTAAGCAGGCACTTTAATCTGCTAAGCTAATTGTGCTATAATCCGCTGAGCTATCTGACTGGCCCAACAGCTAAGCATTTGATGTGTGATTTCTAGTGCTTGCTTCAATGTTATTTAAAGTGTGTTCTGATCACCCTGCATTACACTCTTCTGGGCTGCTCAGAAAAATGCAGAATTCCAAGCAGGTGTGGTATTGCACGCCTATCGTACCAGCTACTAAAGAGGCTGAATCAGGAGGATCACGCCGGCCTAGGAGTTCAAGATCAGCCTAGGGAACAAACAAAACCACCCTGCCCCAACAAAAAACAAACAAACAAAGCAGATTCTGTTCTTTCCCTGACCCACCCAGCCAGAGACCTAGGAGTATGCTATTTAAACCAGCCCCTAGCCCTCTGATTCCAATACACCAAAGTTTGGCTGCCTCTGCCTGACTGCACCCTGGTAGTGTCATTCAAATTAATGTCAATTTCAGATAAGGTAGCAAAGGCTCAGGGAGTTCCAAACATGCAAGGCCCTATGCTGAGATGGATTCAAACCCAGGTCTTTGCCAGGTGGGGTGGTGCACACAGCCCTGTTATCCCAGCAGGCTGAGGTGGGAAGATGGAGTATTTGAGGCCAGCCTGGACTGCACAGTGAGACTCTCTCAAGAAAAACCAACCAGCGCCAGGCATGTGGCGCACACCTGCAATCCCAGCTCTCAGGAGGCTGACCCAGGAGAGTGACTGTAAGTTTGAGGTCAGCCTAGACTACATAGTAAGACTGTCTCAGAGGGGAAAAGAAAACCAAAAACACTAACCAGCCAACAACAACAAATCAAATCCAGATCTGTGTGGCTCCTACTCTGAGCTGGAGGGGAGGGGTCCAGGGTCACAGTGCTTATTCACAGAGGTCCCTTAGGAAACACAGAGGCAGTCAGGGCTGGCCAGGTGCTCTCAGGAGTTAAGGACAAGTCTTAGCAGCGTCTGTGACACAGCTGAGCCCTCGAGAAACCTTGCAAGCTCGACCAGAGATGGGGCTCCGAGGTCCACGCCTCAAGACTTAAGGAGCCCCCACAGGCCCAGTGGGAGCGGGGCACAGCAGGACAGCAGGCACCCAACATCCCCAACTCACAAGCGCCTGCCGCGCGGCCCCGTGCCCATCCCGCCCGGAGAATTTCTTCCAAAGCTCCCATAGCTCAGGCTTTGTCGCCAATCTCAGCCCAGGAATTTCGCGTCCTCCCCAGGAGCAGCCAGGGGACAGCTCCAGCTCCTCCACCTACGAGAAAGGCACCCCCGGGGATAGGGCACAATGAGATGGGGCACCTGCCGCTTTTCGGTGGCACCAGGGTCTCCAATCCTGTCTGTGAAGTCACCTCCTCGCCTCGTGCCCTGCCCATCGATCTGGGCGGTGCCTTCTCCGTCTGGCCACATAAAAGAACATCAACATGGGTAGAGAACCGCCGTTCGTTTTTGGGGGACCAGCGCGCGGAGGGAGGGCTCTACTTCACGTTTCCTTCGCTGCTCCTCCACTCCAACTAGTTGGCAGAATCCTCCCCTACTAAAATGAACGTTAGCTGGGGAAATAATAACGAAAAACCTGCAGCGGACGCTCATGCCCCACCCTGAGAATGGACCCCTGCACCTCTCCATCCAGCCCTGCAGCCGGTTTCACCCGGTATCCTGCGCCTTCCTCGATCTTCCCTCCCCACCCGCTCTTTCCGTCGCCCGGTACAAACCTGGGCTCGGATTTCCACGTGCGGGGTCTACCGCTGTGGGAGGACCCGGGTCATGGCCTCTTTATTTTAACAATGAATCAAAAGGTTGCCCGAGAGGTGGGCGGGAGACCACGCCCCTGCATCTTTCACATAGGCTCTCTCCAAAAGCTTTATTTACATAAAGGCGGTGGGATTGGCCCAGCGGAGTATAAGGGGCGGGGCGGAGGCAGGCGTGGCCCAGAAGCCTCAGAGCGCGGGACTCGCCGCACGTTTCATCTGGGCTGCCCTCATCCCCGGCACAGCCCGGGTCCCAGGGGTCCTGGGAGTGCTGGCCCCGGGCGGATCTGGCCTCTCTCCTCTGCTTCAGTCCGTTAGTCTGATGTTAGCTTGGACGTTGGACTAGAAATGTAATCTTTGTGCCCGTTTTCCAGCTAAAAATAGCGAGGACGAAGAGAAATAATTTCAAATAAAAAGCAAAATATGGGCTAGGCAGTTGTGATCTCAGTACAGTGGGAGGCTAAGGGAAGAGGATCACAAATTTGAGCCCAGTTTGGGCAACTTAGCAATTTATTGAGATTCAGTCTCAAAATTAGAAAAGGGTTGGGAATATAATATAGGGTGAAGGGCATGGCTCGATCTCTAGACCTACCTACTGGGCAGGAGGGTAGGGGTGATAAAAATGGCTCTGGCACCCGCTGAAGGCTGAATGGATGCACAGTACTGAAACCTAAATACTGTGTTACTGTTTCAGGCAGGGCCCCAGGACCATCAACCTTCGCTGCCCAGGGGGTTTCAACATTTGCACATTTCCATTTCCACAATCTTGCCAGGCATGGGGTCCCATGTCTATAATCCTAGTACTTGGGAAGCTGAGGCAGGAAGATTGATGTGAGTTCGAGACCAGCCTGGGCTACAAAAGTGAGCTCAAGGCCAGCCTGAACTGCACAGTGAGACCTTGTTTCAAAAAGACAAAAAGGGCCAGAGAGATAGCTCAGGGGCACAAGTGCCTGCCTGGCAAGTGCGAGGTGCTGAGTTTGATCCCTGGTTCCTAAAATCACTGACAAAACACACTCATCCTCACACGCCTGGCCTTTTCAAGGGCCTGTTTATCTGGCATTGTCTGTATGGCAGGTTCTAGTCCAAGTCTTCACACCCTTAAGGACACAGTAGTAACTTGAAGCGCCAAGTACCAAGGGATTGAACTTTGGTCCCTGTGCTTGCCTAAGCAGGTGAAAAAAAAGCTTCTGAACAAGGACAATAAGCTTCCTGTTTCATCTTTTCCTGTAAGTCAGAGGCTAGTGACACCACGGGTAACATCTGCTTGGCTGAGAGGTTCACTTGCCCTCTCTGAGCCTGGGACCAACTGGGTATTTGGGTGGCTATGAAGCCCAGGGCGTGGCTCCAGCGCTCTACCCCACCAATCAATAAATCTAAACCTATTCAGGGTGGCCCCTCTGGCAGTCCCAGCCACTGAATGGCTGCAGGGCACCTACCAGGTCAGCAGTGTGTGAATCAGAATCAGAAATCTTTTTGTTTTCTTAGATGGGGGTCTCACTATGTAGTGCAGGCTGTTCTCAAATTCTCAGTGATTCTTCTCAGTCTCCCCAGTGCTGGGGTTACAGGCAGGCTTGTAACGCCATGCCTAACGATTGTTTTTATGCAGTCTCAAAAAGTTTAAATAAGGGGCCAGGGAGATAGCTCCATGGCACAAGTGCTTGTCTGGTAAGTGCAAGGTTGTGAGCTTGAACCCCGGTCCCACAAAAAAAATAAAAATAAAAAAGTTTAAATAACGGGGCTGGGGAGATACCTCAGTGGTTTAAGTGCCTGCCTAGCAAGCACAAGGACCGGGATTCGATCCCTGAACCTGGGTGCTCCAGGGCAGCCACTGAAATCATGCATGGTGACCAGGCATGGTGGTGCATGCATGTAATCCAGAGGTGGGAAGGCTGAGACAGGAGGACCACTATGAGTCTGGGCTGCACAGTGAGACTCTGTACCAAATAAATAAATACCTAAGTTTTTTGTTGTTTAACTTAAATATTGCTGTTAAGTCAAATTGTTTTGAGATACTGACTAAAACCAAACCAATCTCCACGTCTTTTGTTCTATGTGTTTTTTTTTTTTTTTTTGTCTTTTTGAGACAGGGTCCCGCTATTCAGTTCAGGCTTGAGCTCACTTTTGTAGCCCAGGCTGGTCTTGAACTTGCACCGATCCTCCTGCCTTAGCCTCCCAAGTGCTGGGACTACAGGTGTGCACCACCACACCAAGCTTCTATGTGGGTTTCTGAAAAAGTAAACCACAGGTCAATTTTCATTCCTTTATGATGCCTTAATTGCTATCACCTCCAGGAAGCCCTCCAGGGACCTGCAGATATCCCATGCAGGCCAGGATCTTTCATGTGGGCCTTCCAGTTTGTGAACCACACGGTCAAGGCTGGCTTGGGGCGTCTCCAGCCTGCCTGTGTTCCCTCCACACTGACACAGGAGAATGTCCTAAAGTGAACATTGTTTTTGTGGAAGAGGGGCATCAGGGTTTGAACTCAGGACCTTGAGCTTGCCAAACAGGCACTTAGGCTGTTGAGCTACCTCCCCAAAACCTCCTGAGTCGCTGAGCCTGTCTTCCCCACTGCACCACTTCCTACCCCAGGGTGTGGCCAGTCCTGGCTCAATGCACCTCCTCCTCTCTGGACCCTGACTCCCACTTCCTCCCATCCCATCTAGTTTGACATCACTTTTCAAGGCTGAGGTCCAGGGTCTCCCCCTCTAAGAAGCTTTTCTGGATGTCCTGACCCCTGCTCTGGACTACCGCTACATGTTGGCCCACTGCCCCCTCACTGAATGTTTAGTCCTTACTGAACTGTGTCCTGCTTCTGTAAGAAGAGGGGACCATGCCTCCATGCCTTGTTAGCCACTGTGTGACTTCCTGAGATTCTTTCTCCTCTATGAAACGCAGCTGATGAACACAACATAGCACTGTTGTGAGCCAGTAGTTGTCTGCCACAATCTATTTTGTTTTTTGAGACAGGGTGTTGGTATGTAGTTTAGGCTGGCTTTAAATTACCCGTAGTGGGGGCCGGCGAGATGGTTCAGTGGTCTAAAGCGCCTGCTTAGGAGGGCTCAGGTAACTGCGGGGACTGCAGTTCGATCCCCGACACCACATGCTGCGCCAGCGCCACCACCAGGGCAGGCTGAGCCAGCCACAAAATGAATAAATAAAGAAACAAACAAACACAACAAGCAAACAAACAAACAAACAAACAAACAAATAAATAAATAAATACAAGCAGAAGTGCTTTAAAAAAAAAATATAAATTACCCGTAGTGCAAGCCGGGCATGGTGGTGCACACCTGCAACCCCAGCACTCTGGGAGGCTCAGGACCACACGTTTGAGTCCAGCCTGTGTAACTCAGCCACTTAGCAAGACCTTGTTCCAAAATTACAAATAAAGATTAAATAAACAAAAAGGCTAGGGATGTAACTTGGGGGTGTGACCTCTCCACACTGAGCATGAACCAGGAGCCTCACCAGGCAGCCTGCCCCAAAGCCAGGCTGATGGCTGGCAGGTCAGAGGAGGCACTGAGCCCTTTGAGGGCCCTGGGGAGGGTGCCACAGAGCCCCCAACAGGAACCCTGAATTCTCCAGGCCCTGCCCTGGCTACTGGTAGAATGCTCTTTGCTCAGCCTGGCTTCCTCCGTCCCAGCACTGTCAACCTGTCAGGACCCAGGTCTCCGGTTCCTTTAGCTCCTCACCACTGGGTCCCCTTAATTTGCCATGCAGAGAACTGCTCAAACCAATATTCCTTCTTCTCTTGGTGATGAATCGCCAACTGGCGGTCAACTTCTCACATCCAGCTGAACTAGACTAGCATGATGTTGGGTGTGGGAGGCCCACCTGAGGGTTCTTGCCAGCAGCATAAAAAACAGAACTGGAGAAGCTGCAGGCACGCTGTTAGGGATGCTGTTTGGAAGGTGTTGGAAGCTGCTAGTTCTCTTGGGTTGTTCTGCCAGAGGACCTGTCATGCTGGCTTCCCCAATGAACCTTGGTCTTCATCTTGAGCATCACTTCCTGGCT
>PVKN010044245.1:0-10118 GCA_004027915.1 Capromys pilorides
TCATACCCCAGGATAGGCCCCTGATCCTGCTCTAGGGAGGAGCCAATCATATCCTAGGCAGGCCCAGATCATGCTCCAGGGAGGAACCAATTGTAACACATAATCCTAGTGGATCATGACTCATGTCTCAAACTCTAGAAGTCCCCGCCCCATGATTGCATGAGGCTTTGGGGGGACAACTAGACATAAACCATAACAGCTTGCTAGGCAAGTGCTTAGACCACCAGCTGTCTCCCCAGCCTTGACTTTTCTTTTTATGAGGAAATTTTTTATTGGTTTTTAGAAAGATTTTTGTCCCTTTTAATTACGTTTCATCTGTTTTTTGAGAAATGTTCTGGTAAAATGATGGTATATATGAGGAATTACTCACAATTGGGCCTTTGAGGAGCCAAGGAGTCCAAGAAAGGAACCACATGAGGAAGAGCCACACACATTTGGAGGCTAAAATGTGATGCAGATTGATACCAGAACCATGAGAAACCTCACAGGTCTGGTTCCAAGGTTAAAAAGGTGATTTTTGAGAAACCTGAGAGGTAGGTTTCTTAGGAAAAAGCAGCCTTGACACCAGAAAATAATCAAAGGGCTGGCCAGATAGCTCAGTGTATTAAAGCACCTGCTTAGGCGGACACAGGAGCCAGGGTTCGATCCCTGGCCTGCTGAGCTGGTGATTGAGACTAGGTGCGGTGGTGCACGCCTGTAATCCCAGTGCTTGGGAGTCTGAACACAGGAGGATCAATACAAGTCCAACCTGTGCAGTGTGACCCTGTAGACCCTGTGCTAAATACAAAAACAAAAAGACGAAGAAGAATGTCAACACTTGCCCTGAACCTCATCCACATGTCATGTAACAGAATCTAGGTGCCTGGGAATCTGTCTTCCCATAGTCTTCTGTCGTATCTCCTACCTTGACCTGTGTATCTCTCTGTGTTTTGTCTGCAGCTCCATTTTCATGATCCTAGCCCACTTAGACCCCCATCCCACAGGACCATTTTTGTGTACTTTTATGCAAAGGATACTTATTTAAGAATATTTCTGGGCTGGGCTAGGGAGATAGCTCAGTAGAATAAGCGCTTGCTTGGCAAGCTCAAGGGCCCAAGTTCAATTCCCTGTTCTAAAAAAAAAAAAAGAATATTTCTGGGCTGCCTCCAGATTCCACATCCCACATTTTCTTTTGTCTGAACCCTGGGGTGAAAAGGAGCTTTTTTTTCCTGCAGAACTGGGGATTGAATTCAGTCCCTTATGCTTGCCAGGCAAGCGCTTATTCTACTGAGCTATCTCCCCAGCCCCCAGGAGCATTTGATAATAAGTCAATCAGATGATCCGACAGGAAGAATTGTATGCTATTACTACAGCTCCAAGAATGGAGGAAAAAGCCAGAACTCTGTGGTATAGGGCTGTCTTCTTGTTTTGGATCTCCATTCTCCTATGGCATCTGGATTTTTTTGTGTTCAGACCATTAAAGGGAATAGATAGAGAGCTGCCTTTCAATTTTTTTTTAAGTACTACAGATCAAACCCAGGGGCACTATACCATGGAACTATGCAACCAGCCCTTTTTATTTTCTGCCCAGGCAGAACTCAAATTTAGAATCTTACGTCACCCTCTTTCCATGGCAGAAATATAGGTTGTGCCATTATGGCTAGCCCTTCCCTGTCTTTTCTTGTCTTTTTTTTAAAAGTATATTTAGTACAGGGTCTTCAGGGTCTCACTACATAGATCACACTCATAGTCATTCTCTTGCTTTCTCACCGTCTCAGCACACCCAGGGCCGGCGTGGGATGCTGGGGATCGAACCCTGGCCACTGTGCTTTGCCTAAGCAGGCACTGTAGTCTACTGAGCTAGCTGGCCAGCCCAGAAGATTTTTTTTTTTTTTTTTGGCTGGCTCAAGCTGCCTTAAGGGTGGGTCTAGTGCAGCATGTAGAGCTGGGGATTGAACCATGGTCCCCTATGTCTGACTAAGTTTGCCCAAGCAGGCTCTTTAAATGACTGAGCTAACCTGCAAGCACCCCTGTCTTTTACCAGCAGAATTTGAGAAACTTACTTTTGAGAAAATAAATTTTATTTATTTTGCAGCTGTGTTACCTTAGGCAAAATAGGTAACTCTGTGACTGTCTGGGTCTGTTTGTTTGTTTTCCCAGTATTAAAAATTGTGCCCAGGGCCTCCAACTTACTGGGCAGGCAATATACCACCCAGTTCTTCTTTTCTTTTTTCTTTTTCTTGTTTTTTTTAAGTCTTGCCCTTTGTTGTTATTGTTGTTTTTGGTCTTTTTGAGACAGTGTCTTACTATGCAGCTCAGTCTGGCCTTGAGCTCTCTTTGTAGCCCAGGCTGATCTCAAACTTGCAACAGTCCTCCTGCCTCCCTCAGTTTCTGAGTGCTGGGATTACAGGTATTTGCCACTATCAGGCTCAGTCTTGCTATTTTTGAAACAGTTGCTTATGTGGATGCTTTTTCCTCAGCCTCCAGAGTAGCTGGGATCACAGGTGTGTAACACTGTGCTCAGTTTACATCTGTCTTCTGAACTGCTCACTTTGTGAAGTCATTGGGCATGTAGGCCTTAGCTGCTACTGTAGTGAAATCATATCTGGCAGTCATTCTCCTCCTTTCCCTTAGGCTCTTGGTCAAGCCAGTCTCAATCCCAGAGCCTAAGCTCTAGGCCCTAACTAGAGGAAGATGCAAGGAGAAAACACCAAGCAATGGGAAGAGTCTCCTTGGGCCAGTCCTCCTCGTAGTCCTATCCCCTTCCCTGCACAAGAGCTGCTTCACCAAGGATGCAAACTGCATCACATTAGCAGAGCTGCTCTGAGAAGAGAAGGAGCATGAATGCAAACAGGAATGAAATTCAGCTTATATAATTTTAAATTTTTCTTGTACAAAAAGAACCAGATGGAGTTTTGGTTATTCCTCAGCTCTGAAGTTCTGACTGTCCAGCTCTGCAGTAATTAACAGTGCATAAGCAGATAGAAGCTAACAGATAGCCTATGCTTGGATACAGAGCTGTCCTGGCTGCTTGTCACAAAGTCAGCAAACAGGATGAGGGTCTCTTCAGTATGTGGATATTGTGGGTCAGGAGGCGCTGGGCAATGGAGAGCCACTCCCAGTTTGCATTGAGCATTCTTTCTGCTCTGGGCAGTCCTGAGAACTGGCATGGAGGCCCCAGTATGCTACACCTGCTGCTGACATGGTATCCTAGGACAAGTATCTAAACTATCAAAGGTAAACCTATAAAGCAGGGAAGGCACACAGCTTGTTGAGTGGCTTTGAGAGCCCAGGACAAGCAGAATACAGAAGCAAGTATCTGGGGAGGATTCCAACCCAGTAATAAGCAAAAGCAGACTAACTTCTATTTTGTTTTGTTTTGGTCTATAGCTCCAAGATGGCTTTTCATATACATGCTGTGAATAATCAGGGAAGGTAAGTGTGTGGTTGTAGGGCCTAGGCCATATGCTTATGGGGCAAAGGTGGGAGGGTAAAGAGAGGAGAGCCCTTGGTAGCTGCTATAGCTGTTGGTCTTCCCGCACTTCCACCTCTGGCTGAGGTGCCACTCTGGATTTGGGCTTGGGCTGGCAGTGTTCAAGGGAATCCTGCACACTGAGTACCTCCTGCCTAAGGCTGAGAGCAGGGACAGGGACAGATGTAATTCACTCCAGGGTCCCACGTGCTGATTCTACATGTTGCCTACATAGTATGGGTTATTTTTGGTACCAAGAATTGAACTCAGGACCTTGTGCTTGCCAAGCAGGCACTGTGCTACTGGGCTTTATCCATGGCCCAACAGTGTGTTTTTAAATCCCTGAGGTAAATTCAAATTATAAATTGTCATTACCAATTTTAAAAAGAGAGCACTGAAAATTCCATATAGTTAAAAATTTTTTAATGTGTCTCTCATCTCTTTTTTCCAGAATTGTGCCTCTGGACAGTGAAGATAACTTATCCTTTGTAAAAACGGTAAGCAGAGTCTTTATGAGCCAGATGGCTGAGAAACAGGCTGTAGAGGGATATTTATAGGGGGGAGACAGTGGATTCACATTCCTGACAGGTCCTCAGACAACCTTAGGCCTAAGCTTTGAAGCCACAGTGTCCCCCAGTCAGGGGAATGTCACTTCTTGTGAGCAAGCCAGAGAGCTGAACCCTGTGCACAAAGAGCACAACCACAATACAGGGAACAACAGAACCAACCTCATTGCTACCATAGTGTAGCTTATGACTGCCCAACACCAGTTTCTTTCTTTTTTTTTTTTTTTTTTTTTTTTGTCTTTTTGAGGTAGGGTCTCGCTATGCAGTTCGGGCTGGCCTTGAACTCACTTTTGTAGCCCAGGCTGGTCTCGAACTCTCATCGATCCTCCTGCTTCAGCCTCCCAAGTGCTGGGATTACAGACAGGAGCCACCACACCTGGCTTTCAGCACCAGTTTCCCCAAAGTTCCCACTGTTGATAAGGAGTCTTTCTACAAAGCATGGATATGCACACTTCTGCCTCCATTTCTTGCAAGGCTTCTTGTACCTGCATCTGATGGTCAGAGAATGTTGTGTAGAAACACAACATTCCATACGCAAGAGGGCATGAGTGCCTCCTTGCACTGCAGTCAGCAAATCAAAAGCCATGTGGTTTTGCAGAACAACCTTTCTCATTTGACACATCTCATCCATGAGCAGCATCAGAACCTGCTGTGTAATACTCAAGGCCTGGGCCATATACTGAGCAAAGGGCTAAGTCTGTGGTCCCTGCCCCTGGCAGCATCAAATTGGCCAATGGATAAAACCATAAGGCCAACCATTTAGTACAATGCCACCCGTGGTACACAGTGTCCCAATTGTGTGGTGTGTCTGTAAGGGTGGATCTGATAGTGTCCTTGAATAGGAAAATCCCCAGATGTAGTGTCTTGTCCAGTGTGTGGGTAGGTGTGGACACCCCAGGTTGCCACAGATCTCTAAGGTTTCCACAGTGGGCTGATTGGTGCACTGTACAATGAGCTTCTGGCCGTCCTACCACTTATGTGTGTCAGTAATCAGCAATGAATGACAACAGAGATCTGGGGTATCTACCCACAGTTCAGTTCTCCACCAGTGCATTTGTCTGCTAAATACAGAGTATGACTACATTCAGCAGCGTTACTGGAGTTCCTGTCATCTACCACTGGCCTTTGTACATAACAGATCCCAGTCTCTGTTGGGTGATTGTGTTCTTTTGGATTAGCGCCTTGATGGCCTGGCACTGTTGATCCCAGGCAGAGCCAGTCTTGTTTTGTTGTTGTCGGTCCATCTGAGCAGGGACACCAGCACAGCTCTCTATTAGAGGCCCTCATCCTCTGCTTAGGAGTTCAGTATACACTCAACAGTGTGATTGTTGGTATATACAGAAAAATGAGTGTGCCCAGGACACAATGCTGTTAGTGTGACTCATTCCGTCAGAAAGACAGGGCAGGAAGAGAAACTGGTATAAAAAATCCCACCCTTCTGGGAAGATGCAGACTACATGTTCATTGTGTGATAGGATTGCAGCTGGAATTGTCTCACCCCTGGCTTAGAATACCACGCCTGGGTTCCTATTGCTACAGGAGGTAAAGGAGTCGGGACTAGGCCAACCACCCCAAGGCGATAGGTCAAGCAGCCACAGCATCACTCTGAAAATGATGGCTCTCATATTAGGCAGATTGCAAACAGGCCTTTGAAGGCCATGTTGAAGTCCAAGGCTGTACCTCTGTAGTGTATTTAAGTCTTTCCTCTCAGAACTATAAGAGTTCCCCGTCAAAGGGTGTTGTGTGTTAATCCCAAGACCATTGATAACAACTTCCTGGCCATATTGATTCCAACAAGGGGAGGATTACAGCCTCTTATATTACTACTTTATGCACAAACGAACCAGCTGTGCTTTTAGGAGGCAGTCCAGGGGGCTGTCACCCATTTATCAGGGCTAGTCATTGAACAATTGGACTACCTGAGCCAAGACCTGCACCCACCCCATGAACTTTGGTGTCAAGTAGGCCAATTTAGTTTTGAGGAACCCATTGCGTCACTCAATCATACTAGTGACCTGTAGCCAGTACAGCTCATGGAAATGTCATCTGACATCATTGTCTCCGGTCCATTGTTGTACCTGGCTCCTGTGAAATGGGTTCTCTGGTCAGACCCTATTCCTAGTGGCATCTCATATGCAACTGTCAACCATTATAATGCCTTAATGGTATGAGCCTGGTCAGCAAATGGACCAGGATAGGCGAAGCCTATATCTGTGGCTGTATGCAAGCTGTCAGAGCATGTCTCTGTCCCTGTAAGAGAGGTTGAGGCCTGACATAATCCACTTGCCCTTGCTGTAGCAACTGGGGTGCTCATGGTATAGTGCCAGCTGTGTGGGCACCCTCCAGGGGGCCAAATAGATGCACTGGGGACATAGCTGTACCATAGCCCTTCACTCAGCAGGAATCAAGTCCCGGTTCCAGTGTTGTGGTTCATAGTTTATATGCTGTGGGATCCTATGTGTCCCAGTTTTTTGTGGAGCCAAGGCACCACAGTAGAAGGTAGCCCTCTACAAGTGGCTACCCTCCTCAAGGCATCTGCTAAGTCATTGCCCAGCAAAAGGAGGGGCTTATGTCCTGAGGTACAATATACTACATAGTTGTTTGGCCATGCTCCCATTAAGTCTTGTTGTAAGTCAGCACCCCAAAAGGGTCGGTGCCTTACCTGCCAGTCTGGGCCACCCAAGTTAGTAACAAGGGCGTCAGTCCTCACATATGACCTAGGCATCCATAAAAACATGTAGGAGACTTATTTTGCACATTACAAGGAGCCACACTGCCCAAAACTCTGCCTGTTGGCTTGACCTCCCTGTTCCAATCCAGAAGATTTCCTTACTAGGCTGGACAGTGATTGCTGTCCATCATAGGGCTGTGTGATGGCTGTGCTGGTCAGTATAGCAAGCATCAGCTGAAGATCCCTCTTTTCCCTCTGTATAGGGGCTAAGTGTCATGACCTGCAGTTTATGGGCTATATTACTTCCTGTGCTGTGTGTGCCATGGGTCCCAAAACTGTTCCAATTCAGCTGACAGTGGGCTAGCCAAAAATGAGACCCACTGCTACAAGTTCGTTCCCTAGTGCTTGAGGGTTGGGCCACTCCACTCCTGGAAAGGAATGTCCATGTATGGACCCAGATCTCTGTAGGGTATTTAGTCTGCACTTCCTGTCTCTTGTTCCATGATCCCCTCATAGGCATGTAAAGTGGCATGCATTGCTGCCAACTATTTTAATCAGGGAATAAATCAGCTCCTTCTTGTAACTGTGAGCAAAATCCACTTACCTTGTTTCTGTTATAGGCGCAGCCAAATCCATCATCACCTACACTCACAATTAGTGTAAATTACAGGGTAAGGTCAACTACCTAGAGAGTTTGTACCTGTGTGACTGCCCTCTTTTAAGTGCAGAAAAACAGCTTCTGCATTTTTCCAGTCCTGTGTCACATGTTTTCTGGTCATCTGGTATAAGAGATGCAGCAGTGTAGCTAGGTACAATATAAATGCCCACCAGAAACATAGCAAACCTATGTATTCCTGTAATTGGCATACTGTTGTGTTGTGAGTCTGGGGTATGGCTGGATCTTGTCTAGTATGGCATTGGGAATTAACTTTTGTCTTACCCAACCAGGTAACACCTAAGAATTTCAAAAACAAGCCAAGTCCCTGGACCTTATCTTTGTTTCTGGCCCACCTGTACAGCAAAGTGTCCTTCAGACTATGCACGGAAGCTTCCAAACCCATAAGGCAATCAGTTTACCATAATATCATCAAAATAATGACACAAAGTGTTGCTTAATCTAGGAAACCAAGTTCTGCAACAACAGGCCATGGACATGAAATCAGGCTATGCAAATAGTTTTGTGGCAACACCTGGAAAGTCTACTGCCTGCCCTCTTAAGTGAAGGCAGATTGGTCCTGGCTATCTGGCATGATAGCGATAGAAAATGCATTGGTCAAACGGTATTGGGGGGCCGGCAAGATGGTTCAGTGGTCTAAAGCGCCTGCTTAGGAAAGCTCAGGCAACTGCAGGGACTGCGGTTCAATCCCCGGCACCACATGCTGCGCCAGCCCTACCATCAGGGCAGGCTGAGCCAGCCACAAAATAAACAAACAAACAAACAAAACAAGCAAATAAATAAATAAATAAAATTTAAAAAGAGAGACCAATAGATCCCTAAAATAAAGATAATTAATTTCAAAAAAAAAAAAAAAACAAATGGTATTGGGGGCCAGGGTATAGCTCAGCAGCACAGTGCCTGCCTGGCAAGCACAAGGTCATAAGTTTGATTCCTGGTACCAACCCCCAAATCAGTTCTACAGGGTCTGATGGTGCACACCTACAATCCCAGCACTTGAGAGGCTGAGGCAGGAGGATTGCTGTGAGTTTGAGGCCAGCCTGTGCTACAAAATGAGTTCCAGGCCAACTCGAACTGCTTTGTGAAACCCTGTCTCAAAAAAGACAAAAAGTTTGCACTAGGGAGATAGCTCAGCAGCATAAGCGCCTGCCCAACAAGTGCAAGGTCCTGAGTTTAATCCCTGATAAATGCCCCCCCCAAAAAATCAATGAATAAAAAGACAAATGGAAAACAGTACGTGCCTAGCAAGTGTAAGGTCATGAGTTCAATTCCTGGGACCAAAAGGGGGAAAAAAGAATTTTAAATCAACATAATGATGTCAACCCAACATCACAGTGAAATGATCCATCAAGTTGGAAAAATTAGGCACTGCCACATGCAATGAAGAAGTCACTTTATTCAGTTCTTGGTAAAGCATACCTGTTCCCATACCAGAGAATTGAAAGTTATATGCAGGACATATCTCTCATGTTGCTTTTAGTTTCATATTTCCTCATGACCACCAGGCAGTCAGTATTGTTTTATGCACACAACCTGTATACCCTGTAGTAGCGTCGCAATATGTGGTATATGTCCATGGATTATTATTTTTACTACTTGGATTTGCAAGTAGAATTTATCCTTCATGGTGTCAAGCTGAGCACCCACCAGTAGGTCCACCCCCACAGGGACCGGTGAGATAGCTCAGTGGACTAAAGTGCCTCCTTAGGCAAGCTTAAGCAAAGCGCAGGGATTGAGGTTCAATCCCTGGCACCACACGCCACACCAGCCCAATCCCCAGGACAGCCTGAGCTAGCCAGAGTCTGGGCGTGGTGACATATACCTATAAATCAGCGGTGGGGAGGCTGAAAGTAGGAAAATCACCATGAGTCTGAGCTGCATAATGAGACCCTGCAACAATGAAATACTTTAAAAACAAAAAAGTAGGTTCACCCCCAGTATGTATTTAGCAACCAGGGAACCATAGGCATCATAGGGGTTTGGCACCAAGCACCCAATACCCAGTGTCACCTGGGCTTTCTGAAGTGTGATATACTGACTCCCCCTTCTCTATATTAAGTCCTATGAAATGGTCCAGGTTGTCATAAATTATCATTGACTGAGCTCCAGTTCCACCAGTCCTGGCACATGTTATATGTTCTTTGAGGATGAAAAAAATGGTCATTTCCACAGGTGGCCTCCCAGTCCCCCATGATCCCCACTAACTGGGTGCCTTGGCCTGCATTCTAGTTCGATAAAAAGAGACCAGAGTCATTGCTTCCTCTTTTGTCAGGCCACTTTTACCTTTGGGCCTATCAGGTGATATTGCTGCTTAGGGCACAGTTGCCACAATAGCAATATATCCAAGGGCTGGCTGCTTGTCTCTTTTCTGTGCCTAAGCCAGCAGCCATAAGGTTCCATTCAAATTTAGTGCCAGCTGACATTGAGCAGCCCCACTGCCTCTCCATGGGGAGTGGGCCCCCACTTACCCTGGAGCCGCCTGCTTTTTTCCCCCTTTGTTGGTGCACTGTGTGCTAGAGCCACTGTCCCAAACATGCCAGCCAGCCAACTTGCTGAGATTATGTCCTTCATATGTGCCATAAGCAGTTCCTCATCAGAGCTATGGTACTGTATAGCAAAGATCATTTAGCATGTGCTCATTTCCTTCAGTATATATCTGAGGTCTAAGTAGGTTGTCCGTTTTGTGACTTAATCTAGCAGGTCACTTGTATTTACCCACACCAGCTTGTTTGATTTGGTGCTTATTGGCTTTGA
>PVKN010044246.1:0-10119 GCA_004027915.1 Capromys pilorides
TGCTGAGAGGGTGGGGGAGAGAAGAAAACAGCTTATTTTTATAATTAGCAGTTTTATATTAGATAGTAAATTCTAATAGAAAACCAAGGCAAATTACTCTGTGTTTATTATAGGGACATTTACATTTTCATATTGTTTTGTTTTATTGTAGAAGGAACCTAGTTTCGCCCGGCAAAGAGCTAATTTTAAATCTTGGTTGTCTTTTTTTCAGTAGAATCTATCAAATTATGTAAAATATCTGAATTGTTTCTTCTGTTATTTAAATTAATAATATGATGTTGTCTTACTACGTTATTGTAAGGGTAAAATGAAATTGTGCTAAATGCTGTCTGGCATTTGGAAAGCAATTAACAGCCATTTAAATGTGCATTTCCTTCTACTCTGACATAATGAAGATGTCTCTAAGGTACTGATTTGTAGCTAAAATTTTCTATGTTTTGGTAGGTTGCTTTACATTATTGAATAAATGTGTGGGATATCCAGAGGACAGAGGGTGAAACTAGCTTTTCCATGCCAATCTTACACTTTTTAGATCTCCATAACCACACTTTTCTACACCCAACTATAGAAATCTGCCATCAAAGTTGAAAATCTGTGGCCTATAGAACAAACCTAGCCAACATGCCTGTTTTTATAAATACAGTTTGACTGAAACACACCAGTGCCCATACACTTATATAGATCAATGACTGTTTTTACACTTCCATAGCTGAGATGAGTAGTTTTGAATGGGACCTATAGCCCAACAATCTCTTACATTATTGTTTGGCCAGCTTGAAAAAATAAAAGAAAGAAAGAAAGAAAGAAAGAAAGAAAGAAAGAAAGAAAGAAAGAAAGAAAGAAAGAAAGAAAAAAAAAGAAAGAAAGAAAGAAAGAGAAAAAAGGCAAAATAAAAACAGTTTATAGATCTCTCGTTTATTTCTCAGGCTGGTATAGCTCTAATTCTTAACTTTTAAATGTAGCTCATTGGAGGGTTTGCCAGATAGCTCAGCGGACTAAGGCACCTGCTTAGGCAGGCACAGGAACAGGGCTCAATTCCCAGCATGCTGTGCCAGCACTGCAATTGAGACTGGGTCTGGTGGTGTGCGCCTGTAATCCCAGCACTTGGGAGGCTGAAAACAGGAGGATCACTACGAGACCAGTCTGTGTAGTGAGAACCTGTAGACTCTGTATTAAATACGTGAATAAATAAATAATTGTAGCTGATTAGAAATGAAATGTTCATTGATAAATAGATAATGATTACATGGAGAATAGAAAAATGTGACAATTACTGTCATGAATTTACCAATTATCTTGCTAATAATGGTAAAACTGGGAGAATATTTTAAGTGAGGAATGATAACAGAGAAGGATAAAGGCCCAGGGTGATAGGTTTTATTGTTAACTGCTGGGGCTAGGGAGATAGCTCAGAGGTTGCAGTGTCTGCCTGGCAATCACAAGGATCTGGTTTGATCTAGTACTGCATGCTGGGCTGGTCTTGTGCAGAGCCGGACACCAAAACTGGGTGTGGTGGTGCATACCTGTAATTCCTGTGTTGGGAGCCTGAGACAGGAGGATCACTATGAGTCCAAGCTGTGCAGTAAGACCATGTATCGAATAAATATTGTTAACTGCTATAGTAACTTACTTGAGTTCTGTGAATTGTGATCCTCAGTTTTCTAATCTGTCCATTAAAAATGGTAATTTCTCCTCAATATACATTCTAAATGAACATTAGACAGATGGTATTTTCACATTATAAAGCCATTGTGAGTCTCTGATAATGATCCCAATGAAACTCTCTCTACCTGAAGACAGAGTCTAAAATGTACCCATGCTTCTTTCCTAGAAGTTTCAGAAGTGATTTTGTGTGGGAAGAACCAGATATGGTAGAAGTTAAAAGTGAAGCAAGTAATCTCGGGCAATGTAAAAATGTGAAAAGTCCTATTCAATATGGACAACAATTTCTAGGAAGACTAGTGGAGGGGCGAAGAATGAAGATTAAAACAAACAAACAAACAAACAAACAAATAAATAAATAAATAAATAAATAAATAAATCAACCACCCAACCAGCCAACCAGAGCTGGAAGAGAGAAGATAGATGACCATTGGCCTTCTGATTAGGCTATTAGGCTTGCTCAACTTAGCTCACCTGTGTTTCCCATAGAATCAATGTAAGCACAACTTTAATATAGCAGAGATCAAAGAGGATGTCCTCAGGCATTAGAGTAGCAGGTGTCAAATATTCCTTTTGTTAGTAATGTACAGTTCAGAGTAGTCTGACCATGAAACAAGCACTGGCCTAGAGTCGAGGAGTCTTTGGATAGGAGGCCAGGTGTTATATCTCACGTTATCCTGGGGAAGTCTGTTTCTTCTTCTCTGAGTTTATTCCTGTGTACTTCTTGAGGCTATTAAGAAGTTAATGAGGTGATGTGCCTGAATATGTTTTGATACCTAAATAACAACGGAAGAACATGGATTTTTGGCATATTTATAACAGAGTTGGTTGCACACACAAATACAAACATGAACACACCCACACAGATTTATTTTATATATCTATCTTTTTTAGGTGATGTAGAAGTAGCTGAGATAGCAAAATATCCTGTGTGTGCTATTTTCTTCAGTGATATTTTCCATTCATGTGGTTATGAGTATCCCTAGAAATCTTAATATTATCTGCAGGTGGTCATGTATAGATATTCAAAATTATACATTAATATATTCTTACCCACTGAGCAAAAGAAAGCTCACTGCAAGTTCTTTTTATAAAATTGTTGGCTAGGGATAACATCTTTGTAATAGGTGTATAATCTAAAGCTTTTACTGGGTTCCATCTCCCTGGATTAACAAGGAGTTATTTTGCAAATGATGCTGCTCTTTCAGTGATGAAGGAAACGATCACTGAGAAGTGGTGTGTCATTCAAAGTGAATACTAGGTTGGGAACAATTTTTTCCTTCCCCTTTAAAACTCCATAGTTATATACTCATGTACTGTGTTCAATGGCTGGGGAAAGTGAATAGATAGAAACAAACAAACATATTCTTTTTTTCAACAAAGTGATGCTGTGTGCTAATATATGAAATGGTGTTTCTTTATAATAAAAACATAATTAGTGATCCCACCTATGAAAAATTGGTTAGGAATGTTTTCTTGGTCATGATTTATGGATGACAAGTTTGAGTAATTATTAAGCTTAATTGCACTTAAATGATGGATTTTCCTTCCCTATTGTTTATCTTCAGGACAAGGATGAAAGCAAATGTGCTGGAAAAATGTGAAGTTCAGTGATCACTAAATGAGCTTATTAATGTTTACATATGTAGCAATTTAGATCATTAATATGTGCATGTTGCAAAGAGCTGACCACTGTCTCTCACAGCCTGCAGTAAATCCTGCATAAACCATGACTATTTTACTTTTGGATAAACACAGCTGTTCCATTTCAATCACAAGTTCAAGTTGTCATGAGGTTAATTTTGGTCTATTTGTGAATGGTAAAAGAATTTTAGGAAAATGCAATTACTATGCCTACTTGGAATGCAGTAGGGCATTAGGTCAAGAGTATCCAGCCACTGTCAACTGAGGGAGAAAGGAAAACTAACAAGCACCTCCAGGGTTTGCCTTATTTCCTCAGAATTACTATGTAGGCAGCCCATTTTTCCTTTAATGCAAGAGGCCAACGAGACAAATTTGCCTGCTTTTGCAAAGGTGTGGATGAAACACTAAATTTCTAAGCTCTAAGATCTTCTTGTTGCTCTTTATTAGAGCCAAAGATAATATAAAATATTATTATAGACTTTATGGTCGAGGGCCCAATGGCATACAGTTGTCTGATAGGAATGTTTCTGTAATGAACTGATCAGGAGTTTGGCTTGCCTCATGCATGGGTAAACAAACAAGAGAGTCCTTTTTTTATTTCTACTTTATCTATTGGTTTTAGGTAAACATTTATTGTATAAGTTAAAATTCCCCCTTAAAATTATATATATATATATATATATATATATATATTATGCATATCTATGTCTATATGTAAAGACACATTACAGGTTTGAGTACCACATGATGCGCATTGCTAAAAACGCAGAATTACTCTGTTGACCTCAGAAAAGATAGACTTATTACAAAGATACATACAAAAATAACTCAGAGATTGCGACAATATAGATGAATTTTATGCAAGAATATGGAATACCTGTACTGCTAGATTTTAAGAAATAGTAGATACAGTAGTACTGTCAAGTTCCTACCCATTTGAATGTAGCTAAAGCTAGAGATTGGGAATCAAATACAGCTTGTAAATACCCATCATCCGTATGGAACTGAAGGTCACCTTGCTCCTCGAAGGCAGAAGTTCCACCTTAAAGAGTTTGACCACAGGCAAAAATCCACATTCTTTATACTGAGCCTTTTCTCTGATCCGTTCTTCTTTTTTGGATCTTTGCTTACTAGTGTTTTTTTCGATTTATTGAGTATTTAGCCCCTCTGAGATACTCATAGTTGCTGTAAGTGTATCATTTGCTCAACTTTGACTCTGCTAAGGTTTCTGAGGTAAAATACAATGATTGGCACACTTATTCACCAGTATTTGAATGAGGCTATGTGAAAGTAACAGATCAGGTTCTTGTGCATCCCTAGTTCAGCCCTTGGTAATTAGCTCTTGAAACTGATACACACAGTGAGAGTGCTGTTCTGTACCCAAGAGGCTGGGGTCTCACCTTTTTGCTGCAGGAGGTTTCAGAAATGACAGAAGTGAATGAGACTGTCAGCGTTCATTTTCTTGCTTGATTTTCCAAGAGAAAAGAAAATACGTTATCCTTAATTTTATTGTGATTCAATTGCAAATATCTATAAAATTATTCCATAATTGTAATAGGAACTGACTTTCTTTAATTAAAAAAATAGCAATCACTCCCAGTAGCAATTAGAGCAGCCATTTACAGCGACTGCACACTGCTAATTCCTTACAGTTTAACACATTCTTCAGAGTCCACTGGAAAACTAAATATTTTAGGCTCTGACCTCTACTTGCTTATCCTCAGACCTTGAAGGTACAGGAATTTTTCCTGATCTTGTAAGTTCTCCCTAGCGCTAACTCTGGCTTCCACTCCACCTGCCAAAGACTCCGTGTGTATACAAAGATGACAGTATCTGCGTCAAGCAGATTTCTTGTGCTGTGACTCAGAGAAAGGAATGCGCCTACCTCTCTTGGGCCATTTACCTTTCTGGAAAAGTACCATGATTAATTGTTCTCTACAATCAAGTGGAAAGTTTAATCAAAGTTTTATAACAACAATGACAGCAGAAAAAAAATATCTCCACTTCTCTAATATAAAGATACAGTTCAATAAAAAATTCACAAAATTTGAATGCAATTAAAAAGCTTGTATTATAGTTCAGTATAAACAAGTATATCTTCCATAGGATAATGCATATTAGCTACTATAGTCAATAATAACTTGCTGCTTCAGAGCATCTGTAGTCTACTAAAAGTTGTATATATGTTGTTACATTTCATTCTTGCACAAATTGTTCACGCTCACCCACCATTTTAAGTTAGTCTCAGTTTTGTCAGGTGCAAAATGAAGATTATTGCAGAACATACCTGGTAAATGGGCAGTAAATAGTAATAAAAGTGTTTTTTGTTTTTTGTTTTTTTATGAGCAGTGAACTTCCTACTCCATGGTACTTCAGAAACTGAAATCATGATGATCTCAGAGCAAAGAAATGAATCTACCCAAACTACAGGAGACACGTCATCATGATTTTTCCCCAAAAGTTTTTGCTTAATATCCAAATCTATATTAAGTGCTCATGCTGGATCACAAATTATCTTAGTTTCTTCTTTATACTTGTGACAGATGCAAAATACTTTAGGGACAGAAGCAGCAGATGCATCTGCCAGTCCTCCATGACACCAATCAAAATAAGTGTAACAGATTTTAGTAACCTCAAAGCAGAGGTAAGTGTTTAGTATGAAGACCTAAATAGGTAGTCCAAGATAGAAGAAACATTGACATTTCAACAAGAGCAATTGTAAAGTACTAAGGACAAGATTGTCTCCAAAGACGTTCTATTTACTCAGTTTCTGTTAATTCAGACTATTGTGGTGCCTTTCTCAGAGCTTTTACATCTCCCCTGAAGCAGTCACTGCTCATGAAAAGCCTCTTTTCCCATGGGATTTGCTGGGGAAATGCCTTTTCTCCAGGGCTGCCTTTCAGCTGGTGAGTCAAACTGTTACCTGGTGTCTTATCAACTTTTGCAAACTTGCCCTGAAATGTGTGACGCATGCAAGCAATAAAAACATGGGAATTTGCTCTACGATAGTGCAATATGTTCTTGGCTCTGCAAAAGAAATATGCCATATAAATATAAAGCACAAGGAATAGTGGAAAAGTATGAAGTTCTGCTCCACATTCGCAAAAAAAAAAAAAAAAACTTTCAACATAGGCTTTAAAGAAAGAAAAATGATAGTCAAAAGAAAATCCAGTTTAAGTGTATTTAAAAGTAAGGCAGTATATTCATTACAACATGGTCTGACTTTGGCATTTAAAAATACTGAAGCTACTTCCCTAGAGAAGTATTTAATATATCATACCTCCCTCCTTTCTAAAAGTAGACAATTGAAATATGTTCCCCTTTCTCTGATCTATAGCCTGTCTGCTCCCATTGTTTAATGAGTTTTCTTTTTTTCTTCTTATTCTTTCTTTTCTTCCCATCCCCCTTGCCAGCTTGTGAAATTACTCAACCCTGCTCTGTTAAAATACTGTGTTTCCGCACCTCCCTTGACACCCAAACTCCCACCTCCTTCTGTAGTGTCTCTTGCTTCATTGTTACTTATCGTCATCACTTTCTCTGAGGCTAAGCATCTGTACTGATATCTCCTAAGGTGCTTTGGAGAAGTCGGTCTGTTATTCCTGATCTCAAAAGAGTGAGAAATTAACTCTCCTAAACCAACCCATCACTTTATGTAACTATTACTGAGAGAAGCCCATCTCATTTCCATAGCCACCTTCACTTTTTCACTTTGCACGATGCAAAAGGTTGAGATTTTACTGCAGTTTTAGGACAATGTAATAGTCATTCTCACAGCTATTAGCAAACCTATAGATATACCCGATGGCTTCTGGGAATATGCATGTATTGGAAAGAAAAGTGTATGGAGTTTATTCTAAATTCAAAATTTATTCTTGCCTTCTAGTTTCTCCTGTTATAGAAGAAAAATAGTTATGTTACCACTTGGGAAAGAAGTTCACTAAAACATACTAGACAAATACATTGCATATATGATAAGCAAAAAGACTTCATTCCAATGTTTCAATGTTGTATGCATTAATTTATTTTAGCACTGCTAAATACTTAATTTTTTGGGGAGGCAGCTGGATAATTTTTAAATTTCACTAAAATAAGTCCAAAAACTTCATCTATTGTTTCAAATTCTGATGGATATGTTTAAAGTGCAGAATGATTCTGGTACTAATTTGGATTCAAATGATCTTTCTATGCAAGGCAAATGATATTTTAAAGACCTACTCTGGGAGCTTGATTTTCTGTTGAAGTGTTCTTCAACAGTAAAACAACAGCTATAAAATATACATCAGCACTGATTTAAGGGCATATGTGTGGGAAGCCCTTTTTGGCAAATGAGTAATTCATTGAAAGTTAAGGGACACAGTTTCTTGTCTCTGGGATGGTAAGAGAGGGGAGAGTTGTGTATTAACTGTGTGCTATTCTTTTGCCATTTCCTGATGGCCACCTCTCCAAATTCAGAGATAAAATATCGATGTAAAGCTGAGCTGGAATTCACCTAATATAAGACTCACCCCTTTAGGGTTACATTGATCGGTTGTCTTTAATATGTTCACCACAATAGGCAATGATCACACTTCTGTGGAATTGAATATTATAATCACCCTAGAAACAACATATTTCCCAGTATTTATCACACCCAATCCCAACCTCTGGGACATTAATCTGCCTATGCCTGTTTTAATTTACATATATGATTAGCAAAAAGACTTCACTCCAATGTGTCAAAGCTGTGTGTATTAATTTATTTTAGCACTGCTTAATTCTGTGCATTTCATGTAAATCAAATCATCCAATATGTGACATTTCAAAATATTTAATAAAGTATTGACTGAGATCATTTTAGATGCAAAAGGCATTGTACAAATATGGTAGAGAGATCCTAAATTGTTTTTCAATTTTCCAGTAATGACAACTTCACATCACTGCAGTACAAAATCATAAGAGAGATAATGACCTATTAATGAGATACAACTCATTCATCTCCTTTACATTTTCCCTGGGTGACCTGTTAACTCTAAATAATACTGTTACATGCCTAGATTTTTGTATTTGTAGTCACCACCATAGTCAAGATCCCAGAGGTTTCCAGTATCATGAAGTTTACAAGTTTGTGAATATCCTTGTGCTCTTATGTGGCTCGTTGATGCATTCAACTCATAGATACTTTCTGCTGCTGACTTTTATGCTGTCTTCCACTTCTAAAACATTGTTATTTAAAAACAAGACAGAAAAAGAGAATCAAACAATATTTATCCTTCTGAGATTAACACTTATTTGCTTATCACACTACCTTGGAGATCATTCAAGTCATTGCGAATATCTGCAATTCATTCCTTTTGCTGCAGAGTAATATTCTGTAGTATCTAAGTACTACAGTTTAAGCATCCACCCACCAAAGCATTTCTATAAAAGGCTTTGGCTATTATGAACAAAGCTTCCTTGAACATTTTTGTATAAGTTTCTGGTGTGAATTTAAGTTTTCATTTCTCTGGGATAAATGCCTATGAATACAAATATGGGTTGTACAGTAATTACATGCAGGGCTCATGAGAAATTGTTGAGCTGCTTTCCAGAAAAGCACATGCCATTTGGAATTCACACCAGCAAAGTGTGAATATCCAGTTTCTGTTCATCGTCATAAGAAACTGATGGTACTGCTATGTGTTTAACTTGAGCCATTTTGATAGTGGTATAGTCAATGTGTGGCATTCCTAGCTGGTTCATTTCACCTAACATAATGTCTTTAAGGTTCAGTTATATTATAGAAGACATTAATAGTCCATCATTTTAATAACCAAATCATATTTTGTTGTACAGATAAAACACATGCTGCATATAGATTAATGAGCTAATAACAGAATATGTTGGATGCTACCACACATGCTTTCAGAATTTCTCATAATATTCCTTTTATTGGTGGGAAAGGTCTACAGGGTGTTCAGGGTCTCATTACTAGATTAGACTCATAGTGATCCACCTGTTTACAGCCTCCCAAGAGCTAGGATTACAGGAGTGTGCCACCATGCCCAGTCTCGATTGCTGGCTCAGTGTGTCCCCCAGGGTGGGTCCAACATGGCAGGCCCAGGGATTGAACTCCCGGCCCCTGCACCTGATTGTAGGCACTTTAATCCACTGAGATATTTGGCCAGCCCTTATTATAATATTTTTACCAATATAGCCTGCATTTTAAAAAAGTGTTATGTACCATATTAGATGCTTTGTGTGTATTATCTCACAGGAGTTACATTATGCTACTAGGATCTAAGACATGATGGATAAATTGGAAACTCACATATTAAACTAAGGGCACAAAAAATATAATTCTATCAGAAAAACATTTAACTGGGTTAAATATGTTTTGAAATCAAATTTTAATACACTCAAAATTTTATTGCAAACTCTACCCCATGTCTTTTTGCATGCTGTTAGTTTAACTAACCATTGACTTGCTTATCCTAATGAGGAATTTGAGACTGCCAAGCCCGAGTTCCTATCTAAGAAGTCCTGCAGATAAAGAAATTAAGATTCATTCGTTCTCTGCACAACTATTCATTGAGAGCCTAATATGCATTGGACAGGCGCTAGTTGCTGTGATTCAGAAAGGCTAATTAACTTAGCTAAGGTCACAGATTTAGCAAAAGCAATGATTAAATAGTATGTTACATATTGAAAGTAAAATTTTATCTTTAATACTTATTTTCTCTGTATTCTAATTAAAGCAGTTCAGGAAGAATATGTTGGATTTAAATTAATTCATTAGTGATCATTATTTTTTTTAACATGGTCACATAATTCCTGTTTAGCTCATCAAATACATCA
>PVKN010044247.1:0-10114 GCA_004027915.1 Capromys pilorides
GAAGTACTTTGAGAGGGGTTAATGTGTAACGTTTTTTTTAATTTAACCATTCTTTATGTACTTTGCCCTCCCTTTGCATACCATAATACATGTTGAGGTCATTCCTGAGCATTGTAGTGAGTGGCTTGCAAGTAGAACATTTTAATACAAGGCATATAATTTATAGGGTTATTTTATAGTAGTCACCCAAAGAGTCAAGTTTAAAAGAGTGCAGGAAATATGTCCACACAACTAAAGACCATAGAATCAGCCAAAGATCTGGATTCCACAGAAATATCCTGCATTTGTCCAGCTGAAGACCTAGAGCTCATGACAATGGATCCCACAAGTTCATCTGAAGGCCAAGATCTCACAACGTCCCATGAATAGCTGTTTCATGGATTTGCTCTGGGAAGGCCCAAAGTTCAGAAAGGGGTGAAAGATCCACATCTGTAGGCTGAGGGATCTGCACTGGAGCCAGGAAGCAACCTTCTGAGTAAGAACCAGAGCTTCCCAGAAAGGTACCACGGCCATCCTTGGCACCAACCAAGACCCTGAGCTCATTGATGATGAAGACAGCCAAGTCCATATTAGGAAAATGAGCAAGACCATCTCCCCCAGGAGAATCAAGAGCCCCAACAGAACCAGCAGCTCCCAACAGCTCCTCCTCTTCTTCTGTAGTCTCTACTTTGCTGCCAACAACCCCCCCTGTGGACCTTCCATAGCCAGTATCACACTGACTCAGTTCAGCTAAGTCAGTCCACCACACTGAGTGTTCTTAACTCCAGTGTCTGCAGGCCACACAGCCAAGCTTTCAGGGGGACAGAGGCACTTTCTATGGGGCATCTGACCAGCCCAGGTACATGAAACTGAAAACCGTGACAGCAGGGATTTGCTCTCTTGATGACTGGGGAAAGTGCCCAGGCTGATCTCTTTCAGTGAAGTTTACAGTGCAGAGATCTCCAGTTTGGAGGATTTGGTGTCTTCGCAATGTAACCAGATAGGCAAGAATAACGACATCTGAGTTCAGCACTAACAGCGTAAGGGAGTTTAAGGAATAGTAGGAGGTCAGGAGAGAGATGAGACACAATGGAAGGCAGGGTGTAAAGCACAAGTCAAGCAAATGTCTCAGAATTGGAAGATTTGTGTTCTGGATTACAGAATTCACAAGTAAACAGAAAAATGAAATGCAAGAAGAAAATAGTCTTTTTTTTTTTGGCTGAACTGGGGATTGAACGCATGCCCTTGCACTTGCCAGGCAAGTGCTTATTCTACTGAGCTATCTCCCCAGTCCACAAGAAGAAAATAGGACCAAGATATATTATTATGAAATATTAATTCATTGGTGAAAAAATAGAAATACTTATAAGAAGGAATGTGAGGGCAGACAGGAGTGTCAAACAGAGACAGAAGAGAAGGAGGGGAAGGAGAACAGGAAGAAAAAGAGAAGGAAGAGGAAAAAGGAGAAAGAGGAGGGTGAGGAAGAAGATCACAGAAAGAAAAACTGACACAGGAGTTTTCTTTAGCTGTAAGCCAGAAGTTCAAAATTCTTGTGCTCAGAAAAATACTAGAAGTAATGTGCACAATAAACAAATATAAAATGGAAAGGACAGAGACAGAATATAAGAAACACAGGAAATAGAAAAAAGGGTCCCCAAGCTGATGGTGAAGCGGGTCATAGGATGACAGAGGCGGGTGGCTCTACTCCTTAACGTTGGAACAGGGAGCCCCATGCCAAGGTTTCTTCAGATCTGTGTGAGTGATGTGACGTAATTGTCACTAGGTCTGCACATAGTAGGAGGCTAACATGTACGTATGTATGTATGTATGTATGTATGTATGTATATTTGCACTGGGGTTACACCGAGGGCTTTGTACATTGTAGCCAAGCTCTCTAGCACTGACCCACATCATTGGCTCCTATGCTTTTATTCTGAGAGATGATCTTGCCCAGGTCGGCCTGAGATTTTAAGCATGCACCACCAAATGTGGCTTAAGACAAAACTTAGATAAGTTATAAAGAATTTGAGAGTCAAATTGGTAAATATATACAAGTTAAGAAAACAAAACTCAAGACCTTTTCAGACTTCAGGAGACGCGAAGGCTCTTGTGAGGAAAGCCAGGAATCGAGGCAAAGGGGACGTTGTAGGATGCATGTGTACGTCTGAGTTTTCGGACAAGCAAGAAAAGATAATAAATCTTCCTTAGTAGTGTCAGGTAAATAGATAAATGTCTGAGACCAAGAGCTAACAAAATCAGTAAGTGGCAGCACAGATCTATTATTAAGAAAGCTAGAGGTGATGACTAAAACACCAAAGGGATTGCCCTTAGAGAGAAAGGGGGAAGTGGGTGGCAACTGTAGGGTGCTATTCTCAGCAGAGTGAACTAAAGTATTAAATTTAGTGTTATATAAAACACAATTTTGTGTGTGGTTCTGGGAACCAAGCCTAGGGCCTTGCACATGTGTTTTACCACTGAGTTATGCTCTAGCCCAATACTTGCATTTCTGAACAAGGTGGATGTTGGGGGAAAGGCATGGTTGTTTGGTTAATAAAGTTCCAAGAAACAGAACACAGGGGTGTTAGGACTCTGAGCAGAAAAGAATGGTGCTGGGAGGAGGTAACTTGACTGAGCAACTGGAGCAAGTTCCTAGTGAATGTGGTCATCAGGGTACTTGGGATGAGCAAGGGGACAGCATGGAGAGATGCAGTCAGAGGATGGGTCGAGTACCCAGATGATGAGTGGGCTTGAGCTTCATTCTAAGATCGGTGGAAACCCAAGGAAGGACATTTTTATCTGCAAGTAAGAGCAAGCTCTGACGGAGCTTAAGCCATAAGGAATTGTACTGTTTTATCCTAAACAAGATGTGCAGGGCTGAGGGGCTCACTTATGAGCTCACTCATCGAATGAGAGATCAGGTTCATTTCTTCTTTCTGTTCTGCTCTGCTGGGTGGCCAGGTATGCATTGGATCAGCAGGGAAAGCCAGACACAGCCTCCTCACATAGCAGCATCCAGAGCACGGGTGCATCTCCGTGTCCCTATGTCAGCTTTTGTGTCAACCCTTCCCACAACAGAACTTGGTGTCCTAAAGCAGCCTCTGCTTTACCTGTCCGTGGTTCTGTGGGCTCAGCTGGACAGGCCTGCTGCTGGTTGTCATGGACTCATGCACTCACTAGCCTTTGTCAGTTTGGGTCTTCTCTTGGCCTAGCTGCCCCACATGCCTGACTTCTAGGTCTGGGGCTTGGTGGAGATCTTTGGGAAGCTGGTATCTCTGAGCCACGTGGTCTCACTGCCCAGGTGAGTGAACTAGGCTTCTTAACACATAGCAGATTATCAAGGAGCTGAGGACCAAAGCTGCAAAACTTCTCAAGGTTGCACCTCAGAAGTCCCATAGCACTCTCTCAGCCCCACCTTGTTGGTCCAAGAAAGTGGGCTAGCTCAGTGTGAAGGGTTATGTACGTATTTCCACTCATGATGAGAGGAAACAAGGTGGTACAGCATTTCAAAGTTATACACAAACTAGAGTGGCATAAATTATTTTAGCCACCTTTGTGGTAAATCTTTCACAAGGCCCATTAAGAGTGGAAAAGGCTTTTCCCAAGTGACAGACAATGAATCATTCTCAGGCCTTTTGCTAAACTGATTGCTGTGGAGAACAATGGAATAGAAATCAGAATTCTGGGGCCGTGGGTTTCACATTGTAGGTTCAACCAATGTGGGCTGAGAACATTGTTAAAAATTGCCTCTTTATGAACATATGCAGCCTTTGAATGCTATTGTTACCTAAAATTATGGAATAACTATAGGGCATTTACATTATATTTGGTATTAGAAATTATTTAAGTTGTATGGAAAGGTATGTGCAGGATACATGAAAATACAGTATCGTTTTATATAAGGGGCTTGAGCATCTGCAGATTCTGGAATCTGCAGGGATCTTGGAGAAAACCCGCAGAGGATATCAACCTCTGTACTCGAATTAGGTGAGCCTCAGGAGGATTGACTCTCTCGGACTGAGGGCCCATTCATCTCTGAAGTAAAAACAAACAATAAACGAACAAACAAACACCCCCCCCAAAAAAAATCTGATGCCCCTCCCTTTAGTCTTTGCTGTTTTCCACCAGCATGAATAGCTGACCTCTGCTGTGTGCCACTCTGCCTTGAAGCCAGCCGAGTATGGACTGAAACCTCCACTAACTGTGAGCTAAATTAACCTTTCCTTCCTTAATTCTGGGTGTTGGGTTTTGTCCCAGCGATGAAGAATAAGTAACTAAGATACCCTCCAAAGTTCTTGTGTTGAAATGTTGGTTTTTAGGTGGTGGAGCTATTGGGAGGTGGAGGAAATTCTAAGAGGTAAAGCCTAGCTGGAGGAGATCATGGAGGGATACACATTGTCCAGTCTGTCTGTGTGTCTGTGTGTCTGTGTGTCTGTGTGTCTGTCTGTCTGTCTCTCCTTATTGGTTTCCAGCAGGTGAACAACATTTCATTGCCACCCTTTTCTACTGTAAAGTTTCTACCTTGCTGGAGCCCCTGGAACAGTGGAACCAGCTTACCATGGACTGAAACCTCTGAGACCATGAGGAACAGTAATCCTGTCTGGGCTTTGTTACAGCTGTGAACATATGACTACGCACTGGCTGTCCATATGTCCTCAGGAGCAGTAGTTGAGACTCCTCTGCTGTCTTCAGGGAGAAGTCACTGGTCTGTGTCTCCACTCAGCACAGACCTTCATGAAGAACAGCAAAGTTTATTCCAATTGACAATTAAAGATTAAACAAGCATTAATTTCCCTCTCTGCTTTATTGCATTTTAAAACTGACCATTCTGAAGGTTGCTAATTTTTTGAAACAATCAAGAATTAAGGCAATTAAGTGGATTCTCCACATCAAATAATCCACTAGTCATAATTTATCACCACTCTTGTCTCTCAGTGTTTCAAAGAAGAATCTTTGTACTTGTATGTATTTTAAAATGATCCATAGGTGTACTGTTTGTAAGTAGGTGACAAAATTATGTTAAATCTGCTTGAGTGATAGCCAAAAATGGCATGCCTTGTAGAGAACAAAAAGGGCTCAATAATGTGAGGGAAAACATGTAAGAATGGATATGATGGCAAGAATTAAAATGACATCCAACAATTACTTTCAATTTGAACTGAGGTGAAGAAAATCAGAATTACAATACTCTTGTGATTAAACTTTGATGAGATGAAAATGTCATCATTGTTTGATGAGAATTTTTTATCAGAGTTCAAAGAATATGAATGATTTAACCACAATGTACCAACACCACAGGGCTGAATACGCTATAGCGGTATCCCTCAATTCTTCCTTACAGCAAGTCCTGGAGAAAGCTCAGCAGTATTTGTCTCCTTCTTTGGTCCAACTGTTTCCACAACATCAGGATTTGGAACAACGACGTAAAAGTCAAGTGCTTTGTGATAAGTTTTGACATTGAAATCTTGGAGCAGCTTCATACAGTGAAGTATTTCTAGGAGCCGTGAGCTGGGATTGAGGCTCATGCCTTTTTTTTTTTTTTAAGGAGAAACTTTAGAGACCCTTTTTCTTGAGGGAAATGGGGAGACCTTGCTTTTATTTTGAATTCCTTGTTGAAAATCAAGATTCAGTAGGTCTTTTCACTCCACAGGAAGGATCTAGTTCCCTTTAGCCTGACATTTGGACAGTTCACTGGAGATAAGAGCTTAGGTTTGTCCAAGAGGATACACAGTCAGTTGTCCCTGGGGCCCTCTAATTGCAGTGCAGGAGGACAAGAGCTTGCCAAGTCAGCCCAGGGACTTTGCTAGACTGGGCAGGGACAGCTGCTATCTCAGAGACTCCTACAGGGAGAGGCAGGTGGGAGAGCCAGGGGACACTCTCTATTGTCCTGTTTCCTCCTCTTTCCTCTCTCCTCTGAAAGTTCTAAAATTTTCAATAAATAGATTTCTGCAGTCCTTGGTAAAATATTTTAAAAAGATTTACTTATGTATTTTTTGTCTTCTGCTAGGCTGGAGTCAGAGTATTTGGAGACATAAGCTATAATTTTGCATTTTGGAAACAAGACAGAAACAGGTATATTAAATCTCATTTTCTTTTTCTTTTTTTTTTTCAGGATGGGGGATCAAACTCAGGACCTTGCACTTGCCAGGCAGGCACTTGTGCCCTTGAGCTAACTCCCCAGCCCTTTAAATCTCATTTTCTCCATACAAATTTTTCCTATTCTGTTGAAAGAAAAAAATTAGTATTGGTCACTATATCCAATTATTTTCCAAGGCTGTTGCCAGTATGACAATAATAAGATTTAGTCCATTCAAATATATCTTCATATTTTTCCAGGTTTTGAAAAGCAGGCTTAAAACTATAGGCTTGTTTAGGGTAGGGGACATATGGTAGCTTGGATCATGGCTGAGTTCTACTTCCTGACTCCCTTATTAATATTTTATTGAATATATATCTGATGAGATATTTAAATTTTCTGTTGATCCTTGAACAAAACTGGCACTCAAGTAAGTATATGTGGATTGGGTGACTGATAGGTAAACATGCATTAAAATATATACGGACAATTAAAATTGGAATGAGGGATTAACCCGCAGTTAAGGGCAAAAAGAAATTGTCAGACTAGAAAGATTAAAGAGTTAATTTTGATTAAAGCAATGGGAGGTATGCGTTTTCTTTCTCCGGCTCACAGAAGAAAATTTTCTTGGCCAGCGTTTCTACAAAATACTTTGTAGGCTTAGCTGATTTATCTTTGTGGCATTTGCCCTTGAATGCTTAAATCCTCCTTCAGAGGTGGTCAAAACGATAGGAAGAGATTGGGTCGGGAACAACAGAGAAGTTCCAGTATGTGGCAATCTTGACTGGATATGAAAAATCAAAGGCTTGCGAAAGGCAGATAATGAAAGTTGGAGCTGGTGGAAGCCAGAAGCACCACGGCCAGGAGGCAACAACAGCCAGGAGCAGAGAGCTGGGGACGACGCGCCCGCCCGCCAGGGGCAAGCCCCACCTCTACCCACAGGAGCACGGTGACTTTTAATAAGCCGCTCACGGCTCACGCTTACACTTCTGTGCCCTCAGTAAAGCAAAAAAGGGATAATTACAGCAACTCCTCTGACAGGTTTTGGTGAGAAAACAGCAAATGGCCTAGGGCACAGAACCTGGGTGGAGTAAGCGCTTAGCAGTGGAAGCTGGGACAGTCACTAGTGCAGGGTACAGAAGACTGCAGCGGTAACTTTGCGGTTATCCCTCAATTGTAGTATTTCTGGATCAAGTACAAAATTCATAGTGCTGTTGATAATATTTTTGTAAGAAAAACGACACCCAAATTCCCCTAAATTATCTGAAGTACCGAGGAAATGCGCTGTAGCAGTCAACCTTATTCTCTTTGTTAAGACCTTATCCAAGGTCTATAACATTGATTCCAGGTTTGTAGTACTTAATTTTCTGCCATGTGGTGGTCCGAATCTGAGTCCAAATCTGAAGATACGGATGTCACTGAAGGGAAATTTGGCTGATGGGAAATGATATGGAGTACGTGAGGAATTGGAATTAATTGGGACATGAGTTTCAGCTTCCCCACTACTACTAGATGGGAACTTTTGGGAAATTTGCTTTTTCTTCTTAATCACTGTGATTTTGTTTTAGTGGTATGGGGATCAAACCCAAAGTCTTACACATATGGCAAGAATTCTGCCTCTGAACCAAATCTCCTGCTTTAAGCTGTTTCTCTTGATGCTTGGTTTGCTCATCTTGTTAGATATGGACAACAGTGATATTTACCTTATGATAAGCCTTAAAGATTAAATGGTTGAGAATAATGTTTAAATTTTAGACTTGCATACATATAGGCTCACAATTAATAATTATTCCAATTATTCAATATTCTTTCTTTCAGTGGGCTGAGCACCTGCTTAGGCAGGCTCAGGGACTGGAGTCTGATCCCCTGCATCACATGCTGCACCAGCCATGCCCCTGGGCATGCTGAGCGGGCCACCAAGACCTGGTGTGGTGGCACACGCCTGTAATCCCAGCACTCGGTAGGCTGAAAACAAGAGGATCACTATGAGTCTGAACCATGTAGTCAGACCCTATACTGAATATATTAAAAAAACTATTTTTTGTTTCTTGTCTGTGACTGGTATTCTCATAAACCTTTGTCTCATTTGTGGAAAATGATCCTTTAAGAAGAAGAAGGAGTCCGGGCTCTGATTTCTCTTGCTTGCAAATGACCCTAATACCTAAATATTGGAGGGTTTCTTTTGTCAGCCATACATATATTTATCTTTTTACTCATTTTACAGCTATTGAGTGCTATCAGTACAATGTACAAAAAGATTATAAACATCAAGATGCCAGTTTCTTAGAGATTTTTGAACATGGGAAGGTAGAAGAATTTAACTCAGCTTTTTAGGGTCCTGGATATTTTCCTAAACTGAAATAATGAAGAAGTGGAAAATTGAAAAAAGAATAGCAAAAATTAATTCAGGTGACATATTGTTTTGGACATTTTTCCAGGGGGATAATTATCTAAAAGCAGGCTGGCATTTATATCTCTAGCTTTCTATGCTTGTTAAAATATTTTTCTTGCTGAGATACTCATTGAGCCTAATTTCATCTAACATCTGGCCATTGTATAAATATAGTAATGAAAACATGTCTTGTTGCTCACACTTTAGGTATAAATTTTAGAAATCCAATTAGTGTTTCATTCTTTGTGTGCATTTGTCTTTTTCTTTAGTGTCTGAGCTAATTTCAGGCTCCTACCTGGAACTATAAGAATTCAAACATTTAGCACGCAACTCTGCAGCCAAAAGCAACCGGATTGAATGATGCCTTATACCATTTCTTCATGATTGTAAGATACTAATTAATTTTTTTTGTCCTTACAGCAAGCACTTAGTAAGTAAAGTGTCAAGCCTCTTTTCCATGCCTAGGAGTGTTGGGGGGGGGATGGGTACAGGTGTAGAATATGTAAGAGACAGTCTTAGTCTTTAATCGGTTTAGAGTCTACTGGAGGAGACAGCCACACAAATAATTTCAATACACTGTGACCAACGCCATGAGAAAGATATAAGCACCTGGCTCCTAAGAGATCATTCAACTCAGGGGACTGAGTTTTGTAGTGTACACGTGATCATCCTCATTCTGCACTGAGAGTCTATAACCTCTCCAAACTAAGCAGGCCCTCAAACAAGAAGCCAGTGGGGTAAGCCAGTGCTCACTGAACCCACATTATTCAGCTGGGTAAGCAGAAGCTCTCAAATGCCCTGAGGACAGCTCATCTATTTAGCAATGCCAGGCCCAGTTGTTGGGGTCTTCACTTTCAGGCTCACAATAATGATAGCTGATGTCTCATGGCCCATTTTGCATGGATGTGAACATACTAAAATGAGTCTGTGAACACATAATTTTCACTGTCTACATGAGCCTACCACAGTGTGTACTTTGCAGGCTCTCAAAAATGCTTTTGATTTCATCATCGTTTGATTTGGTGTTGATTATATTCAAATACCTACACATCCTTTTCATCCTGGAGGAAGCTCATAAGCTCTGATTTGCAAAGACTGCAAAGGAATCTTGAACATAATCAAACACGATGTTTACCTTTGAAGACATTCTGAACTTTATTTGCACAAACTTAGCTGTATGAGATGTGACATAATTTGTGGAAATCAACCACAGTGCTAATACCTTAATAGATTATTCCAAATATTAAACATTACAGTTTAAATCTCTTTAACATTAACTCTAATGTTGGAATAACATTTCAGTTAATAAACAATTGTGAACATAACCATATGTTCAGTTTATTCTCCCTGGTTTATCATGAATTACAATTTTATTATTATTTGGATCATAAAAATGATAAATAGTTGTGTATATATTTTCACAAATTGCATGTTTGTTTAATTAATCCTGAAGAGAAGCTGGAAATACACTCTAATGGTTTATATAAGTAGGTGTGTTTCTTAGTCCTTTGATTTTCACCATAAGTGGGTAACACTATAACTGCTCTTCAATTCAGTGTTCATTCCTCAGGTTCTGTAGCATTTATTTGATATGTATCTTTGTATGCCATTGACAGTCGTTTGTAAAAGTCAGTGGTCACAGTTTTGGCCCTTGGATTAAGTGTCTTCTA
>PVKN010044248.1:0-10117 GCA_004027915.1 Capromys pilorides
TCACTTTGGGCCAAAATGACCAACTTTTACTTATTTTATTGAAGGAAAGAATTATTTCAACATTACTGAAATATTTTACTATATAGGATATATCAAATTTCTGTACAATTTTTGTGCCTTAGATTTCTCATTTTTAAGAGGGAGAAACAGTTTTTACTTCACAGAAGTAGCATGAGGGTCAGGTGTGTTAATATCAGGACAGCTCATCAGGCAGTGTCTGATAGACTGTAACCACACATCACATATCAAGTCCCATCACCTTTAGTTTCATCCCAAAGTCACTTTCTCTCATCTCCTTTAAGATATGACAAGTTCCACTGAAGAAAAAAATGACAGTAAAGCTAAAATAGATTATGAATAACTTTTGGTAATGAAATGTGAATTAAAAACTGCAAATGCAGTCCTGTCATAGAGTAGGAGTGCCTCAGATGAAGACCAAGATGGAAAGAAAGGGAATAACTTCAGTATGACAGAGTACAGCCTACCCATAGAAAGTTATAACATGTAAGATGCTCAGGTTGTTTAAAATGTGAGCATCTTTATAAGAGTGACATTTCAAAAGGTAGATTTTCTGTTTTAGGTACCACTATTAACTTTTTAAGTAAAAACAGTAATAGATAAATTTTACTAATCATGCAAAATATTCCAGGTGCCATATTAAGTGTATTATATATTGTATGCCATCTCAGTATATATGTATAACTAGGTAGATACAATAAGCTATGCTGTGCAAAAGACAAGTTGTGGAGTTCGAGTATGTTACCTGGTGCCACAAATTTAGGGAAAAATAATGTGGAATTTAATTTTTCTAGATCTCCATTTGCTCTACTATAAAATTACGGGGTCATATTGCATAGTAGAGTTGAGCTAGATGGCTTGACAATTTTTATGACTATTTCCAAGTCACTTCTTCTGCCACCTAGTGGAAACATCAGTAATGACCAGTAATATTTTTAAAAGTTTACCAGAAAATCAGATATAATGAAGAAAAATACTGTTTATAAAACACGTCATTCTTTGGCATCGAAAGTTTACCTAGGAGCAATATACTGATATATGACTATAAAGAAGTAATAGTTTCTCCACAACTTAAATGTATTTAACTTGTAAACTCTGTGTCATCATCTTTCATAGCACAACATTTGAGGCCCAATATAAGCCTCTTTATGAACAGTAGAGAAAAATGAGGACTAGAAAACAGAAGTTATTATCCAGAACACCAGAGCTCAGTAAATAAATTGATGTCCTTAAAATGATGACAATTTACCATTTAATTCATTACAGTTGACTGTCACAGGGTCATTGCCAAAGAATATCAGAAAACATTTATAGGTTGTATGCAATTTGTTCCATGTGAAACAAATTATTTATACCAGGTCTCCTGGTATAGACAAAGATAAAATTTTTGCAATTTAAAAAATGCATAAAACCACACAATTGTGGTCACAATAAAGACTTTTTTTTGGACATCTCACCCTGCTTTGAGGGTGGGGATGATGGAATCCCCTCTGTCTCCCTGAGCTTGCCTAAGCAGGTGCTTTAGACTTCTGAGCTATCTCACCAACCTCCACAATAAATACTTTTGAGAAATTATTTTTACTGAAAACAAATAATTTTTTGGAATTATAATGCTCAATAGTGATCATTTGCTGTTTTATGGAAATATCAGCAATGTATCTAAGTTCTGCTCAAGAAGCTGCTGCAAGATTGTCTTCATTGCTGTTTCGTCTAGAAATACTGAGAATTATCTGTCTTCTAGGAACACTCATCTCAATTATTTTTTAGGACAGAAAATCTAAATATTCTATTAAAAATAAAGCAATAAAACAGAGAAATGAAAGTGATGGGTATTTTCCTGTCTTTTGACTATAATTCTTAGCTATTTTGCCAAGAGAAGTTTTTTTTTAATATAAATTTTTCTTTTGTTTTGAAGAATAAAATCAAGAGCAACAAAAAGAAAAGCAAAGACAGGAACAGGGTAACATACAACAACTCATGTTACAGATTTTCAAAACAAGAATATCTGACCAACCATGATTGATATATTATCTATTTTCATCGTCAAATCTGTTGCTCAGATTAACAGATATAAGTATGTAAGATGGGACATATGATTGAATATTACCACATGCTTCCAAGAAATCTTAAATTTTTGTTCTTGTCTCTCATTTTGTTTTATTGTCTTGTTAAAAGTTACTTCAAAGAGTATGGTAATAATTGATATGATATTAGAAATGGCACAAATTTAGAGACCAAGATGACAGGTATTTCAAGCATATTTTTAGTATTACACATTGCTGTCCTCAATGTCATTGCTTAGTTCACAGATATCAACATATAGAGTTGATCACAGTGAGAATACTGCCCAATCACTGCTATTTTCAAAAATCTGAAGGAAATTCTTAGGACTATTGCCTTATCCATCTTGTGACTATACATGTATAGTTTTGTCCCTACCTTGTTTCCTCACTTTTCTCCTTTCTCTCTGTTGTGTAGTCCTTAAGTTCTGTTTCTTTGCATTTAACTATGTCAGTTATACTGTTCAGTTTTTATTTCTTCTTTTGAGTACCTACACTAGGGTGACAAAACAATATTTATCCAAATTTCACTTATCAGTACAGCCTCCAGTTGCATCCATTTAGCTATGAAGGCTAAGAGAAGTTTTATGTGTTTTAATAGTTGGAAAGAGGTGATGATGACCAGACAGATGATGACAAGTTTACTCTCAAACATAGATTTTATTGTCTGTTGCCTCTAGTAAATTATTTAGCCCCTTTGAGGACCAAGTTTACTCAGATATGTTTCAAAGAGTCCCCACTATTCCTTATTTTATACCTTTGTTGAAAGGCTCATATCAGATGGGTCTTGTCAATATGCTATAAAATATCAGGACATGAGAATCAGAATTTACATAACTAGACTGTAAAATAGTGAGTCAGAATAGTTGTATTTGACTATACAGAGGTTCAGAGAAAATATATATTGTTTTATGGCCAATTTTGTTAAACATTTAATACTCATTTAGTATTTCCAATAAAGCATTGGGTAAAGTAGAGAAAGGTAAGAATATTTAGATGTTATTTGGGAGGATGAAATGGAAATTTGTTTTAAAAATGAAAAGGTTGTGCACGTGTGTGTGTGTGCATGTGTGTGTGTGTGTGTGTGTGTGTGTACAACATGTCTCTTATCTTGGACTCACCAAGAAATTTATATATGGTTGTTGAACTATTGTACAACTATTGTACTTTGCAAGGACATTTTGCATTCATTTTGTTTTAGTGGGAAGATCTAGAAGAAGTATGTTGAGGGGTTAGTTTGAGTGAGGATTAGGATCAAAACATGTCTCAATCAATGCCTGGCACCATATGTTGCTGAGCCTGTGATTGAGTCTGTAATGGTGGTGAATATTTGTAATCCAAGCACTTGGGAGGCAGGAAAAAGGAGGATCACTATGAGTTGAAGCTGCATAGTGAGACCCTGCACAAAACAAAAACAAAAATAAAACAAACAAAGAAGAACAAAAACAAACAAACAAAAAAACATATCGCATTTGTCCTGGGCTTAAAGTTTTATAAAGAATCAAAAGAAATGTTTTTACATGGAGTTTTGTGAATACTGATGAGCAAATAGGTGCTTGGATATGACAAAAATCTTCCCAGGCCAAAGCTTAAGCAAGGTCTTACCAGACCTCATTAGTGGGACTGTCTTCAGTCTGCCTACTCCACTTTTGGTCAGAATCTAAATTAATTTGCTCAGCATTTCCTGCCCCACCTTGAACAAGAATGCTATAAATCAGTGCAGGAAATGTCTTTCTACATTTTATGTCTCATTCTTGTGATCTCATTTTGTTCTTTGTCTATAAATTCCCTTTGTTCATTCTGTATTCAAGGCTCAGTTTGAATCCCTCTCCTTTTGTGCTAGTCTTGACATCTACTATAACAGTATTGAATAAAGTCTTCAGTACCATTTTAACAAGTGTTGAAATATTATTTTTCTTTAGCAGATGACATCTTATTCCAGTCAATTTGTGCTGTTACAACAATATGGCACAGACTTCATTTAATTGATAAAAAGCAAAATTTACTCCTACCAGTTCTAGAAGCTCAGGGTCTATGATTATAAGAACAGCAGGTTTGATATTAAGAGACTCTAGCACAGTTTCTTAAGATAGTGCTCTTTTGCTGTATCCTTCAGAGAGGAGGAATACTGTGTCCTCACATGATGAGAGAGATGTAAGGGGAAAGGGCCCATGTTATGTGAGGCCTCTTTTGTAAAGATCTTAATTCTATCTTTGTTGCGAGAAGTCCTTATGCCATCTCTGTAATATTGGGCACTAAAATTTCAACCTATGAGTTCTGGGGGAGCACGTGAAAAGCACAGCACCTAATGTGAATCAGAAGAGGAAAAGGAACCCTTGTATGGAGGAAGCTCTCTATTACTTTGGAGCTTTGTGGGCCAGGCAGCTCTGGGTGGATTAGTTTTTCTTGGCACGGACATTAGTATCACATGGTGTATTCTACCAACAGTGATAGCGATGAGATTCTCCATAAAGTCTTCAGGGCTAAAGGACTAGGTTGGAGTGGAGGAAGGGATACCCCAATACCTATGAGACAGTACCTGAACTTAGCTGTGAGGCCCCCAGATCCATTGGGTGAGTCAGCACAGCTGACTGGTAGTAGTATATGAGAAAGTGAGGGCAAGAGCTAGAATAAGCATTATTATCAGTAGGGTGATTCTCTTTACATCTTGACACTAATAAAGGGTGGAGGAGCTTACATTTCTTATGAGTACACAGAGGGCAGTTTTCCAAAATGAACTTAGCAAAGAACAGGATATTTACTCCAATCTAAAATGTGCTGATGGATAGCACATGGGTTACCAATCACATCAGTGGGGATTTGATTTATAAACATTTGCTCAAAGACCTTTTACTCCAAGCTAAAAACATGAGGAGATGGCACTTGAATGCTAATCTTTGTAGAGTAATTTATTGGAATCATACTATTTTATGAATGGCAAAAGAGAAGAACTGCCCCCTTCACAATCTCTATATAAATAATTTGGAATTATGATGAATTAAATATTCTTTCTACTACTGACAGCAATAAATGTTATGAGTGGCTTTCAGTAGTTAGAAAGACAGAGTAGATAAATATCAATTAGTATTAGAGGAAGTGCTTTTAAACTGGCTTCTTTTTTCCCATGATGAGTTTAATTATTTATGACAAAGGCACATTAATAATTTCACTTTATCTCTATCCAAGCTCTAAATGAATTGTAACACGAGGACATTTGTATTTTCAATGCAATAAGAATACACTTTAAATACTTATCTTTTGTGTGCTACCCATTCATTTTGTTTCAGTCACATATAGTACTTAAATTAATAATCTGTATTCAAAGTTTTTATTGGCAGAAGGATCTTGGTGTATTTTTCTTTTAATGTCTTTCATTGCCAAGAGTCAGGCCATGTGGAAATGGCAGCATGCTGGACACATGCTACAAGGACTAGGATGCAGAATTATTTCTGTAAATGAGGAAATGAGTATGAATGTTTTTCCAGCTAGTGCCATTCAAATTTTATGGAAATAGGCAAAAAATAAAGAACTGAGAAAAGCAAGCAATTGGGCTCCTGTTACTTGTGCTTTTCAGAGAACCAAGGTGGACAGAGGTAAAAGAAAACTTTAGAGGAGAGGGAAAGGACAGAGGAAATTTCAGGGGTGCTCTGTTTGCAGGCTGTGTTCATGAGGAAGGTAGAAGGGAGCTGGCTCCAGGCAGGGAGCCACACTGGCTCGGGGAAGGGTACATCCTGGGCTTTCTCTGGTTGGTTCTGGGTGGAAGTGGGAACAAGCATTAGGGCAGCTATAGGTATTAAACAAGTACTTTGGATTGATTAATTACCAAAGAAGTCATTGTTTGTTTACTGGTTGTCACTTGAGGTGACAACCTGGCTTTTAATCAGGTTGGCTCCCTGGATTGTTTAATCATAGATAAGAGTTACATTTTGTGTATAAGTTGCTACCAGTTGGGAATCAGAATTCTTCATTCATATATAAGTTTGCCAGTGTGTATATCTAAATCTCTCCATTAATTTACTGACAAACTAAAATATTCACTCTGCACAAGACCTGAGTTCAATCCCTGGTAGTGCATCCTGTGCCAGCCCCAGAACCCTGGGTGCATCATGCCAGACACTGAAATCAGGTGTGGTGGCACACACCTATCATCCCAGTACTGGGGAGGCTGAGACAAGAAGATCACTATGAGTATGAGCTTTGTAGCAAGACCCTATATGAAATAAATAAGTAAATAAATACAAGGTTAAAAATTGTTAAATGCCTTCTATTGTTGATATCATACACCTAACATAGAAGCTAGAATGTAGTAAACTCCCTTGTTGAGAGAATGAAGACATTTTATATATCTCCTAATCTCGAGATATATAAAATCTATTGGCTAATTGTGTATATGTGTGTATAAGTTGAAGAATATGATAAATGGTTAAGGGAGAAATTGTTGGCAATAGAAGGCAGGAGATTTTGAAGATGACTTGAAAATGAAGGAAAATTCCTGAAATAACTGATATTTGAGTTGAGTTATCAAGTACAATGTGATTGAAGAGTCACTATGTTAGTTACTTTTCTTTCATTGCTGAGACAAAATGCCAAATACCCAGAGTTAAGGAAGTAAAGTTTTATCTAGCTCGAAGTCTGTGCAGATTTCAGTCCATAATCAACTGGATCCAAGGCTGGGTGGCTTGACAGAAGGGCAACATTCCATGGTGGTGGAAGGCAGCAAAAGCACCAACAGCATGAGGGCAGAGCAAGCCTCTTTTCCTCCCTAATACTGTATGCAGGTTACCAAGCCTAGGACTGGCATAGCACTCATATCATTAGTCTTAGCACTAAACAATGAATTGGTCCCAAACTCTACATTCAGCTACTTCTAATAAGCCTGCCCTCTTGCCCTGTGAAACTTTTGAGAGACAGATGTGTACAAACCATAGTAGTGATAGTATTATAATAATTTGCAAAATTGTACCATGTTAGAAGCATGTTTCACCTCCAATTATGTCATATAGTTATGTCTGTTCCTTCAAAATGGCCTCAGTAGTGTATTGATGAAACAGTGCTAGATCTACTGCAATAACAATAACATCACTTTGAAAGATACTTCATGATGTTTTAGAGGCATCACCAGATATACCATGGATTCCTGGTTTACTAGAAAAGGAAATTAAAGTTAAAGCACATGTTTTTTTTCAGGTGAAAAGCTTCAATTCAAAGGTAAGAAACTCAGCTTGGGTAAGAGCTGGAGGGATACATATCTGATGGAAAGGGTCAGACTCTCTATACCACACACACACACACACACACACACACACACACACACACACACACACATACATACACATACAGAGCCAATTTTTAAGGACTGGCTGAAATGGAGCAAGATCTGGTTGATCCTTGTTTTGGTCCTGATTTCACAGCTCAGGCGTCCTCAGAGCTTGAGGATTGGCTCCATTCCAAGGAAATAATTTTCTTTGATTATGGTGGCTTTATTTATGTCTGACTTTGCTTTTTCTGGAATTCAGTTGATTGTAGGGTTAGGGTAATGACTAGAGATTTCTGGGCATAGCTGACTGTCTATGTAAACATCTTATCCTGGAGTCCTCAGTTTTTGGAAATGAAATGAGCTAGGCAGATTTAGGGCTAATAGTCACTCCCTAAAAGCCTAACATATCTGTATGGAGAACTGAAAGGCTTGAACCTAGAGCTTCACAAAATGAAGGTCAGCTTTGTTTTACTTTTAAGTATCAGTTGGGCATTTGTGGACCCAAGTGAAGTCAGACTTTTACAGAAACAAACAAACAAACAAAACCTTTTTAAGCCTCTTATGCATCAGGAAAAACCTCAAGTCAAGCTTTTGATGAGTGGAAGACTACGGACCCAGAATTCTGCCCCTATTTTGTCCCTATGGTGATCTGTGACTGTGCCATGACTACTGTCTTAAATTTTTAAAAATATTTTATTTATTTATTTGTTTGGTACAGGGTCTCACTACGCAGCTTGGACTCATAGTGATCCTCTTGTTGCAGCCTTTCCAGGGCTGGGATTACAGACCTGCACCACCACACCCAGTTTCTGATCAATGCAGCGTGCAGTACCAGGGATCAAACCTAGATACTTGTGTTTGCCAGGCAGGCATTTAGACCCGCGTTATATCTCCAGTCCCCGTTTGTCGTAAACAAGGTATTCTTTCAGTTGATTCATTGCCTAATCTAGAAGGAAGATTTCCTAAAGTCAAGAATGCAATTATTGGGCCAGCTCCATAGCTCAGCGGACTAAAGCGCATGCTTAGGTAGAGTGCAGCTGCCAAGGTTTGATCTCTGCCATCCCTGCTCCTGGGACGCGCTGAGATGGTGATTGAGACTGGGTGTGGTGGGCATGTTTGCCATCCCAGCGCTTGGGAGGCTGAAAACAGGAGACTTATTATGAGTTTAATCTATATAGTGAGACTATATAGATCCTGTACTAAATAAAAATAAAAATAAAAAAAAAGAAAAAATGCATTGTCAGAATTTTTTAACACAGGATAGAGAAGTATTTTGATTTTAGGGCTCACTAGCTATGCAACTCTTGACAAATATTTTTCACCCCCATTCTTTCTTTAAGAAGAAGCTATTAGAATTAATGAAGCTAAAAAATTAATGAAGCTAACAGAAGACTTAATGAGATCTTAGGGTTTTGAATCAGCCCATAGAAAGTATTGAATTGTGAGACTATGGAGCTATCAACATCAATCATCAACAACTTGTTGACTTCCTCTGCATCATGACTCTAATGATTATGTTTAGAATCCTGGGCTTACTAGTTTTAGCTCTTCCATCAGTCCAGTGGCCCTGGGCAGGTGGAACTCAGTATCTTTCTTTGCAAAATAAAGACATTTGCTTTCTTCATTTCACAAAGGATTTCCAAAGTTTCCTTCAGGTCTCTGAATAAATTTGCCCTGGGGCAGCTTGTCCTGTAACCTTTTGTATCTGAGCTCACTGTGCCTGTACTCATTTCTTGTGGAGTATACAGGGTTTAATTCACTTTTTCGAAGCATTTGTGCTCCTCAGCAGCCTTAGGCCATTTTTTGTACTGCTAAAGGGAATGAGAATGTTGAGCTATTAAGCTGCTCATGAGGGACATTGAGCACTATTTAGCTTCTAGACCCTACCTGACCTAGTGGAATGGGTTGTTTTAAAGGAAGATAGAAATTGCAGTGGAGCTCATTCAGATATGGTGAACGTCATCAGCAAATAGTAGGTGGTAGTAAAATGAAGAGCAAGGTGCACAAATTTGGGATGAGAAAGACATCATTTTGATGTCTTACATTTTGGAAAGTCATTTTGCCTCACTGAGGGTTGTTTTTACATCACAAAAACAGAGATGGCAATAATGAGACTTTTATATGCTAAAATGAGATAGTAAATGCTAATTATCTTCATAAATAAGACATATTGCCAGAGATGCTACTCTCAACATCCCACAAGTATTTACTGAGTGCTAACTACCTGTTATGACCTAGTGTATGGGAACATAGTAATATTAATGAGCCAAATAAAATTCTCCATTACCAGTGAGTCTATACACTTCTATAGAAGGAACCCTTATTAGAAAATATAAGACACCTTATCCATGAGACTTGATCTTGAAAAACTGAAACCAGAATAGGAGCACATGTTTACTGAGCACCTACATTCTGTGTGCTAGACCCTAGATGTTTCCTCAAGCAGAAGTTTTAAGAACACTTTGTAGACGGAGTTCTGGTTCTCCATTCCTAAATTCACTGCTTAGGAATTTCAGATATAGAAAAATAAAATCAGTGTAGGTTAAACATTTCTAGTACAAAAAAAAGAAAATATGAAATGCTCCAGAATCTAAAGATTTTTAGTACTGGGACTTGAAAAATCTATGCAATATACTGAAATCTGGAAAAAAATCATAAACATGAAACACTTTGAGCTCCAAGCATTTTGAATGAGAAATGCTTAATTTATACTAGAGATTGAATTTCAGGTTTGTTTGATAACAAACAGCTGATTGTAGATACTCATTGTCATATATTCTCA
>PVKN010044249.1:0-10103 GCA_004027915.1 Capromys pilorides
TTTGGAGTTTCAGAAAAATGAAAACAATTCATATGGAGTTCCCCTATATTTTACATGTAGTTTATTTTCTTTTAATAGTAATAAACATGAAGTATATGGCACAATTATTTCAACTAATGAATCAATCATGATATATTTCTATTATAGTTTATAATTATTCAGAATTATGCAGTTCTCACCTGATGCCTGCAGTCCTGTTTCATGAAGCTATTTAGAATATCACATTCCATCTAGTTATCCTATTTCTCTATTCTTTCTTTCTTTCATTTTTTTTTTTTTTTTGGTTGGACCGGGATTCAAACTTATGGCCTTGCACTTACCAGGCAGACACTTGTGCTACAGAGCTATCTCCCCAGCCCCTTTCCTATTTCTTTAGAGTTTTGGCTAGGCCAGACTTTTAGGCCTTCCCTATTTTAACAACTTTGGCAATTTTGAGTTCTATCAAGCAGTTATTTTCCAATATATCCTTCTGTTTAGCTTTACAAAATCCAGCCTTTTTAATTGGCTGTACCATGCTATAGTCCTCTCAGCAATAAATGAGATTTCCTGGGGCTCTTCATTAGTGCAATACTTGATGTTAGACAAGTTTGTAAAAGTTCTGTTTGAGCAATTCCTGCAAGCACGTGGAGTGTTACATATTTTAATTTTCATTGGCCTAATGAAAATGTGAAAGTTATAAGAAATGAAGTGGAGCCGCTTTTCTTAAAAATCTAATAAAATAGCAACTGTTCTCTCTCTCTCTCTCTCTCTCTCTCTATCTCTGTCTCTCTCTGTGTCTCTGTCTCTGTCTCTCTCTCTCTCTCCCCACAGATACATATGTGTATAGACATACACATGTAGATAGATATGTAGATGTGTACTATGTAGATCTGGGAAGTTATGAAGGAAAGGATAATCATGTATGAACACTCCATGATAAGAACTATTCATAGATTCTGCCAGAGTCACTGTCTTGCACAGCCACCACAATCTTACTGAAAAAGAAAAGAAAACCCTTCTATAAAGACATCTGTCCTGCCCAGCTGTTCTTTGCCCGCTGCTCACCCTCAGACAGGGGCATCTGTTTTGATCCTTAAGTCACCCCTCCTTCATGACTGAGTAAAATAGCGATCACCATGGCTGGACGTAGCTGAGAATGACAGCTTCAAACTACCTTCTGTGATATCCCTCTTTCCACCTATGTAGTCTTCCTTCTGCCTGAAGCTCTTGGAAGGCACTCAGTTAGTTGTGCCATGTGCATTCCCTTTGAGATGCTTGGTTGTTTCCACCTAAGTACCACTGGTCTTTGCAGAATGTCTCAGGCTGCTGTTTAGGTAGGTGTATTTGGTGCCCACAGCTGAGACCAAGTTCACCTTCAGTGGAAATCAGTGACTCTCAGACCCAGGTTCAGTATAAGAACTCAGCCTGTGAGCGCTCATGATTCGAGATCTCGAATCTCGTGATTCGTGAGTCCCCTCTCTCTGCCCTAGGTAGTCTGTCTCTGATCCATTGCATCTTTTAGGTAGAGCTTCCTTGCTGACTTTATTTGAAACTTGATTCAAAAAAATGCTGCCTTATCTAGGGGCTTCACAGCACTTGTGGAGAGTATAAAGCAATGCTGTGTGTGTTGGCCACCCAGATGTTGTGTAAGGGCACTGTCTACATTTGAATACAAAAGTATTTGTTTCGTTTTCCTTTGTGTTACTATATGTTTGCAGCACATAATTGTAGGGAGCCCTTTGAGTTCTCATCTTGGTCCAAGAAGTTTGTAATTTGTAATCCCATGGATAAGTTATTGGAATTCCATCCAGTTAATTCCAATCTACAACTTTCAGTGCAGCCCAGAGCGAGAACAAAGACACTAAGGCATATGTATAGTTATGGAAGCTCCTACGTCCAGCCATGGTGATGGCATTTTATTCAGTCATGAAGAAGGGGTGTCTTAAGAATCAATGACTGAGACCTGCAGGAAGTAGCTGAGTACTGTGGGCTGGGCTATGTATGAGGCCTGCATTTACCTCTGCGATATGCAGAAAAAGTCACTGGCATTATAGTATTGAGATGGTATCTAATGTTTCGGGATCTGGCGTTTCAGCTCTGGTGTGTAATCTTTCATCTCCAGGAGGCCACCATCTCTGTCTTGAGGCTCAACCCCAGCCTACAGCCTGGAACAGTGGCTCTTTTCCCTGTCTCGACCTGGTTCATAATAAAGAGCAGCACATGGGGGTTATCAGGGAAATGTGTGGGCTGTCTTCAAAGCCAGCACCTTGGCTAGACAGTGTGCAGCGCTTAAAGCCAACTGAAGGGATGACATGAAGTGCTAGCCAGCTCTGCACCTGTCAACACATGGACACAGGGCTGGGCTCAGCCCAAATGGAGGCAACTGCTCTCCTTCTAAGGAGAGTCACCCAGGGGGTCTTCCACACATAACATCTCCAGTCCTGATGAGTTGGTACATGTTTAAACACTGAAGTTTTTGTCTTTCCCATTCCCTGTCCCATACTTTACCTTCATTTCTTGGCCCCTTTTCCCTATTATCTGTGAGCTGCACAATTCACTTAGCTTAATTTCTGAATCAGCCCGTATTCCCATCAAAAGAAGGGATAAAGATGAGATGCATGCACAGCGTGGTGCTGCTCTGCAGACAGAAAGGTTCCCTTCAGTCATCTGTAGGAGATAAAAGGATGCATCTTACTTTACTTTTGATTTTGCAGTGCTGGGGACTCAACCTAGGGCCTTGCACGTGCTTGACAAACGCTCCTCCACCGAGCTGCACCCCCAGCCCAAGGATGCATCTTGAGACCATAATGTCAAGTAAAATTAACCAGACACACAGCTTAAGTGTCATATGGTTTCTCTTATGTGAGACACCCAAACTGCAAGAGCAAAGTGCAAGATAGTTTGTGTCTTACTTTGTGTACTTAATTTATACTTTCTATGCACAAGTCCAAGAAGAATCCTAGTCAGGTAGACTTACCAAAAATCCTCCTGTGTACATCTAAGTTCACTGACAGAGCTTATGGGTATTACTTTGCTTTTTCATTAGAGACTGATAATAAAATGATATATCCAAATTTTATTTTATTTTGTTTTACTTATTTTATTTATTATTTTCAGGACCGAGGTTTGAACTCATGACCTTGCAGTTGCCAGGCAGGCACTTTGCCATGGAGCTATCTCCCTAGCCCCTTATATCCAAATTTTAGAGCAGGCAAAGAAAATACTTTTTCCAGTAATCCAGTAGGTTCCATTACATTATATTCTCTTAGATTTTTTTTTAAATATATATATAGCAATTTGATGCTTATGCTGCAATTATAGTATTAACATGTGAAAAGACTGTTTAGGTATAAACTGTATCTCACAAATTTAATCTATTTTTGCTTTGAATCGACCTCTTTGCTCATAGAAAAGAGAAACAAACTCAGATGACAACAGAAAAGAGCTTGCCTAAGTCGCTCTAAAGGCATTTTAGTCAAGACAGGGGCTTAAAAGGAAAATCTGTCAAATAATGATTTTGTAATTTATAGCAACAAAGAAAGGCACTTTGATAATCCCCGTTTTGAAAGTGAAAATTAGATTTGATGGTCACCAATGGCTAAGTGGTATGAAATAGTTTATTAAAAGATTAGCAACATCAAAGGAAAGACTTAGGTATTTGATTACAGAAGTGATTCCCTCAAATAAAACAAACCTCACCAACCATCTCATCTTTTCATCAATATTTCCTTTTTATAGTGCTGCCATTGTGATTTGAACCCAGGACCTTTGCATGCAGCTGCACCTCAATCTGCCCCCCTAAGCCTCTTGACTAAGAAGTCCAGACTGAAGCTAAACTCTCCACTCCCCTGCCTCAGGCTTCCAGAGCACTGGGACCTCAACTGGGCACCACCAGTTCAAAACTTTGAGACCGAAACGATAACAAAAGATCTCTGGCGCGAAAAATGTTTTGGCTAAAACACGGGCTGGGAAAACAAACAAACACCAAAAACTACTAAAAACAAACAAACAAACAAGCTTTTCAAACACTTTCTTAAAATATTAATCCAACAAAGCAAACTTCAAATAAAACAGAGAAAATGTTTTTCTTTTACACCCAGAATATTGCTTGGAGGTTTGTTATTCCAACTATTCCTAGCTAAAATGAGAACACTGAAAAGTTAACCTCTAAATTCATTGAACTGAAAAAAGGGACAAAGAGGACATAGAGCTTTGTAAACACTAAGTTGGTTTTAGAACAGCTTGACCAAAAATTAGATTCCCAGCATTCATAAGATTACCTGTCAAAGTGAATAAAAATCTTAACATTAGCTGTACAAATTGGAAACTACAATGGGTTCTGCTTTGTGGGAAATATAATGTGGACCAAGTTGTCTTTTTTGCAAATAAGTGATCTTATACTGTTGTATTTTCCTGTGTGGTGACTCAGATGTTAAAATCAACATTCTAAACCTCTGTGTTACGTGTTACATGTGTTATGCCTGTGAACATGTGTTGTCTGTTCAAATGGCCTCCTGCGTAAATTGGTAGTGACACAATTTATACAGGGGACTCACTTGCTGTGAGTTTAAGGTCAGCCAAGGCTACATAGTTTGATTCAAGGCCAGCCTACAGGACATGGTGACAACCTGTCTCAAAACTAACAAACAAGCAAACAGTATTATAGTGATTCAATTAAAAGCCTTTAATTCACATGGTTTCAGAAAATCTTTGATAAATAAGCTGGTTTTAAATTTGTTAGAATAAAAACAGTGTCTTCAAAATTGTCACAATTTATTTTTGTCTAATTTTGTTTTAAAAATCAAAGCCTAGTTTAAGAAATAAATATAGAGACGGAAATACAATCAGGTGTCCATTGCTTGCTGTAGCCCAAGATAATAATTTTATTTTAGGCATTTTGTCTAGCAGTGAAGAAATTTGAAATGATGGCTATGTTTATCTAATATCTCTCTTTTAATAAGTAGCTGAGGAATAATTTTTAAAAACAAATTGAAGGTAAACGGGATATTTATAAATGAACCTTTCACATAACAAAATCTTATCAGTATGCTCTATTTAGGTAATAGATAGTTATAAGATATTAATTAAAATACTGAAACATAAGTTACTAAATATAAATTTAGGTATTTCTTCATTTTCAAAATTAGATTTTTTTGCTTTCTTACTGATAGTTTTCAAGTATTCTTTTAAATATTTTATGTGTGAGAGCTGCATTTTACAAATATTTTTCTCCCACTTATTAGCTTGCCATTCAAAGTATCGGTTTCAGATTTTTTTTATGAAGCCCAACTTCCAAGTTATTAAAAATGGAGGCTACTTCTTGCCACCTGTAAAAGTTCATCATCAAATACGAGTTCACTTGTCTGTCTCTTATGACAGTCCTCTAAAAACAGGTCTTGTTTTTTCAGTTTGGTCAATTTGAGTTAATTTTTAAGTAAAAAATAGAAAGTAACTGAGTAGATGTTTTGCAGGAAATGTGCGACCTTCTAATATGTTTGCTGAGAAGGAAATCTGTCACCAATGGACTGACTTTGTTAGCTGCTAATGGACAGTTTGCTGCATACAACGGGTGTATTTCTGAGTTCTTCCCTTCTCTTCCACCATCTCTCCATCTGCTCTTGCATTTGCACCATGCTGTACAGGTGAATCTTAAAGTCACGACTCTACAAAGTTGTTATTCTTCAATAATTTTTGACCACCACGAGCATTTCCTTTCCTCGTAAATTCAGAATTTCCCTGCTTCTACTTCCAAACTCTCCATCAGACGACAAACACAAGCCTGGCCAACTTCCCTACCCGAGTAGGACCTTCCCAGAACCATAAGACAAATTAAGTTCATGAGCTGAAGAATCACTGTGTTTCCTTTTAATTATTTAAATGGAGTAGATTTAGATCTTTGAAAATATTCACCATAGAGATTAAGACTGCTGTGTTCTAAGCAAAAGCAGCAACTTGCACGGCTTTGATAGGGAAGAGGCATTTACTGGTTCCAGGAAAGACAGGAAAAGTGGTGAGGAGTAAAAAGTGAATCAGAAGCGCTTTAGCTAAATTCACACGGTTGCTACAGAGATACCTGAGGGTCACGCTTGCTACGGAGACACCCGAGGGTCACGCTCATGTTGAAAGTCGGTGTCGCAGGTTTCACAACCAATTGTATCTGACATGGACCTTGGTCAGCAAGGAAAATTTATTTTATTATATATTTTATTTTAAAGAGTAAAAACAAAAACAAATCCAGAATCAGGGTCACCTATGACAGTACATGTTACAGATGTTTGGAACAAGAATAGGTGATTAAGAATGAATGATACATTATCTATTTTTATTGTCAAATCTGTTGCTCAGATTATCAAATATAGTTATGTAAGCTGGGACATGTGATGGAATATTACTGCATGATTTCAAGAAATTTTAGATTTTATTCCTGTCTCTCTTTTCCTTTTATTACCTTTTTCTAAAAAAAAAATACTTTAAAGAGCACAGTAATAATTGATATGACATCAGAAATGGCACACATTTAGAAGATCAAGATGAGGGGCATTCTAGCATGGGTTTTGTGTTGCACATTGCTGTTCTCAACGTAGCTGCATAGATCGCAGGTATCAGCACACAGAGCTAGTCCAGGTGAGAATTCTACACGCTAACTGCTATCACAAAGGGAATGCTTTACTGCTGAATCATTAAAGCAGTAATCTCTTTTTATTTCCTTTCTTAAAAAGTGTGTATATATATTTGGCACTGGGTCTCACTGAGCAGCTGGGACTCGCAGTGACCTCCTGTCCTCAGCCTTCCCCACACTGGGATTTCAGGTGTGCATCGCCACGCCAGGTCTCCGGGCGGCTCAGTGCTCAGTGCTCAGTGCACCCGGGGGTGGGGCCGGGGCTGCGTGTGGCATCAGGCACAGAAAACCCAGGCCCCGCTCTCCTCACCAGGTAGGAGCTTGGTCCAGTGAACTATCTCCCTGGCCCTTCTTTTTATTTTCTAATCGAGGCTTTTAACATTCAAATTTAAAACTCATCACATAGATTTCATACCTGCTATTTATGATTTTGGTTTGAAAGACAAGAATTCTTTTATTTTAATTTCTAAGATTTCATCTTAAAAATATTTATTTTTGAAGCAGCCAATTCCACTTCAGCAATAATCACATCTTTGTGGTTTCCTTGTTTCTTTGTTTAATCCACATTTTTCTATATTTTTTCAAATGGTCATGTTTCCCAGACTTGTTCTAATATTATCTAATGTTGCTTCAGGTTTTATTTTAAAAATACTAAACTATCAATGAAAACTCTGAAAAAACAACTCAGTGGGTATCATGATTTGGCAGATTTTTCTCACTCCAAGGCTGACAACAGTTTAATTTCTGCCAAATTTAGTTTGTAAATAAAAGTGACTGTCTTAGTTACTTTTACTCGTTGCTGGGACAAATACCCGACACTCAAAATGAAGGAAGGAAAGGTTTATTGAGCTCACAGTTGCTGAAGGTTTCAGTCCATATTAGGCTGGCCCAAGGCTGAGTGGAACAGGGCAGAGGGCATTCAGTTCATGGCCACAGAACAACCAGGGGAGCAGAGAGCAACAGCCCTTTAAAAAGTCTCTTTGTGCTCAGTTACTCTGACATGGGCCCATTGTGCCCTAGGGTAGAACCAATCATACCCCAGAATGGGCCCTTGATCCCGCTCTAGGGAGGAGCCAATCATATCCTAGGCAGGCCCAGGTCATGCTCCAGGAAGGAACCAATTGAACCCCATCAGTACTAAAACACATAATCCCAGTGGATCATGACTCATGTCTCAAACTCTAGAAGTCCCCACCCCATGATTACCTGAGGCTTTGGGGGCACAACTAGACATAAATCATAACATTCCGCCCCTGGACCCCCAAAGTCTCATGCACATCCCTTTGTACAAAAGACATTTGAGTCCATCTGGAAGAGTTGCCAAAGTCCCAACAGTTTCAGCATTGCTGAAAAGTCCAAGTCCCAAGTCTCTAGGATCCAATGCAAATTCTCAACTGTGAGCCCCTGTATAAAAGAAAAGTTAAGCATATCCAACATTCAAAGGTACAAGATAAACGTTACCAATCCAAAAGTTGCAAGCAACAGGGTAATACAAAACACTGGGACAAGCACAAGTCCAAACGCTGGCAGGGCAAACATTAAATCCCACCGTTCCAATTGGAACATCAGAAGCAGTCTGCGCTGAGTTGTGACCTCCAAAGGCCTTACATGGCTCCGCCCCTATGGCACTCTTGGTGGTAGTTTCCATGGCTTCTCTCTTAGGCTAGATTTGCTTCCTCTTTGCATGATCCACGTTCCTGGCTTTTCCACACTTCTGGGGTTTCCACTGGATAGGCTTCTCACTCTCTGCTTCACACACTGTCCTCTCAGGGACACACTGCCTGGCCTCCCAGGCCTTCTTCTGAAATCGAGGTGGAAGCCTTCCTAACCTCAGAGCTCCTGTGTTCTGAATGTGACTAAAATGAATGCCACATGGATGATGCCAAGGGTTGCTGCCAGCTGGAGCAGTAGCCAGGCTTCCTTCTCTCTTGACTGTAGAGGTCGAGGGCCTAGATCGCTGAGCTCTCTGACCCTGATTCCGAGAAACAAATTCTCCATGCCGGTGCCATTTTGGAACCTGGTTTGGCCGCTGCTGCCATTCTGGTGCTTGGGTTTCTGTGGCTTTCTTCTCAAGGCAAAGCCTCTCTCCTTTGTAATTTTGGGACTGAAAAGGGTGAAGAGCTGCTGCCTCTTGTGATGCCCTCAGGCCATCTTTTTGATTCTCTGGTTCCTTCCCAGCAAAGGAGATCCTTTCAGCTCCATCTTTGCAAGCCAAAGCTTTCCTAGTGCTTCATTTTTGGCCAAACTCACATTTTAAATCATCCTGCTTGACTCTTTGCTCTTGACTCTCGACATAAATCTGGCTAAAAGCCATCAATAATAACCATGTCACTGCCCCAATAGTTTGCTGCTTTGAAATATCTCTTGCAAGATTAATCAGTTCGTCACGCTTAATCTCAGTCTTAGGCAAAGTCTCTGGGCATGAGCAAAATTCCGACAGACTTTCAGCCAATTCATAGCACAAATCATCTGGAGTCCAACAAGCAATGCTGTCCTTCTCAGCAGAAACCTCCTCAACCTGGTCTTTACAGGCTGGCCTTCTGTCAGTCTTCTGGTCTGAGTTCTGACCAGAATCTCCTCTACAGAGCAGCTGAAGGTTTTCCAGCTCTTCACAAGCAGAGGACCTCGTTAAACTTTTCCAACCTCTGCTCTTAAGCCATTCTTCATACCCAGGCTTCAAGTCAGTCTTATGGTCTGAGCTCTCACCAGAATCTCCCCTACCATACAGCTGAAGTCTTTTCCTATCTCTTCCCATAAGCCATCGCCAAAAACTCAAGATCCACATGGTCAGGTTAGTCACAGCAACAACCCTACTTCTCGGTACCAAATTCTGTCTTAGTTACTTTTACTGTTGCTGGGACAAATACCCAACTCTCAAAATGAAGGAAGGAAAGGTTTATTGAGCTCACAGTTGCTGGAGGTTTCAGTCCATATTCGGCTGACCCAAGGCTGAGTAGAACAGGGCAGAGGGCATCCAGTTCATGGCCACAGAACAACCAGGGGAGCAGAGAGCAACAGCCCTTTAAAAAGTCTCTTTGTGCTCAGTCACTCTGACATGGGCCCATTGTGCCCTAGGGTGGAACCAATCATACCCCAGGATGGGCCCTTGATCCCACTCTAGGGAGGAGCCAATCATACCCTAGGCAGGCCCAGTTCATGCTCCAGGGAGGAACCAATTGTACCCCATCAGTACTAAAACACATAATCCCAGTGGATCATGACTCATGTCTCAAACTCTAGAAGTCCCCACACCGTGATTGCATGAGGCTTTGGGGGGACAACTAGACATAAACCATAACAGTGACCAATAAAAGCTGTTCCTTTTCTCTTGAGATCTTATTTGGAAAATCATTCATGACAAATCTCTAGAGCAGAAATCTTATGTAAAATCATTTATAGCATATGATATAATCATTTAGTCTATGGATAAATTCTACGGATTTATAGTGTTTCCAAGAAAATGCATAGTATTTTTCCTTTTATTTTATTTTGCATTATTGTAAAA
>PVKN010044250.1:0-10114 GCA_004027915.1 Capromys pilorides
AAAAAAAAAAAAAAAAAAAAAAATCCTACTATCTGTATTACTGCATTTCTATGTGTACTTTAAAACAGATCTGGAACTTTCTCTGAGGAAGGTGCAGGCTATGCTGGAAAACAACTATCCCAGTCAGAAAATGGCTAAGAACTGAGTGACTTTGAGCAAATCACTTTTTTTCCCTAATCCTCTCTGTGAAAACCGAGGTTTGGAACTGTGGATCTTGAAACACTTCCAGTTCTAACATGGTGAATGAAAATCGCAGTGAAACTCCCAAGTTCTCCTCCAAACTCGAAGCCTACATTAATCTTGATTCTGGTACTGACACGTCCTGGCGCGCTGGGGCCATGTTCTGTTTACTTTTACCAATCCTACAAATGCTGGTACACAGTGGGAATCTAGTAAGATTTTTACATTTTCATTGAGAAATTTAATTTTAAGATATCTCCTAGATAAAAGTTTGACTTGGTTTAAACAGGGGTAAGAAGAGAATGCAAGAATGAATGATGCTCGCTTAAGAAATTGTAACATCCATTCCGGATTCCACTGCGTGGCGGAGCCCAAAGTGACTACACCGAAGAACCTGCTAATTCACCAGCTTCTCTGAACCCGGGCCAGTTCCCAGCTTCGGATGCTCAGGTTCAGATAAACACCCTGCGCGGGCATCCGGAGTGACTGAGACCAAGAGGCATTCAGAATCAGGGCTACCCCTATTTCAAAATCTATCTCGGACCAGATCCGGTGACACCTCCCCTCAGGCTCAGGAGCTCCGGAGGGGTCCTGCGCGGCCGACGGCGGCGGGCGCAGGCCAGGGCGGGCCGGGGCTGGCCGGGACTGGCCCCCGACCCCCACCATTCCTGTGTCCAGGGGCTCCTAAGAGTTGGGTCTGGTAGGGCGGGGTGAAGTGCGAGAGCCTGCTCCAGCTCCAGTTCATGGCTGGGAAGCACAGGAGGACAGCCCGGAGTCGCGGGGCCGCGCGGGGAGCGCGCGGGGGGAGGGGGGAGCGGCGGTAGGGGCCAGAGGCTGGCGTGCGGGGGCTGGGGGCGCATTCGGAGTCCGCCGCGAGGACGCGCGCCTACCTCGTGTCAGAAAGGCCGGGCTGGGGACTCGGGGCGGCAGGGGACGTTCATGCCGGCGGCTCCGTGGTGTCCTCGCTGTTCCACAGTTCGGCGGCCGCCACTAAACCGCCGGTTCGGGGGAAGAGGGTTGGGACCAAAGCAAAGAGGGGCGCGGCGAGGGCTCGAATGGTTGTTACGGTGACGGGGAGGGCGGGGCCGAGCGACGGATGGATCGCGCGTGCGCAGACGCTGCCAAGTAGGTGGAGGCGGGAGCAGGAGGTGGTTGCTAGGGAGGGGGAGGGGTAACAACAGGCTGGACCGAACTGCGCAAGCGCAACTCCAGAGGGCGTGGGAGATACTCTGGAGGGTGTCGGCTCCGAAGCACCTAGGTTCCTGCCGGAGGCCCGGGCTGGAGACCACTGTAGCTCCGCCCGGTTGTGCGTCAGGGGGCCGGGCAATAGCAAGGGGCGGGCTCGCGGGTAGCGGGCCCGAGTGGCGCGAGACGCTAGGGGCTGTGATCCATATCGCGCAGCTGTGGTGGGGTAGTCCGAGAGCCATCTAAGTTCCCCGGCCCTCCCACTCTTCTACTGCCCAGGGCCTCTGGAGCGCTCCCCTGATCTCATTTTTTATTTCAGTGCACAATCTCCCAGGAGGATAGAGTAAAAGCAAACACCAGGACTGAGGAGGGACTGCGCAGAGCCCAGGGGCGTCTTTGTCTGCCACCTGGACCTCTCTGGTTGTGCGATGGAAGGGGTCGCAAAGTGGATCTTCAGTGAGCTGCTGCAGAATCTCTAATGTGCGGGGCTGGGGAGATAGCTCAGTAGAACAAGCGCTTGTCTGGCAAGCTCAAGAGCCTGGGTTCAATCTCCGATCCTGCAAGAACAAACAAAAAACCTGTGTCAGGCACATTGAGACCTTCAGGGGTCTGTAAGAGGAAACACCTGGCACATCCACCCACCCAGAGAAGCTGTTTCCATGACCAGCATACAGTTTATCTCTCAATGTTACTGTTGCTCCGTTCACATTAGTCACCTAAGGTGGCTTTACATCTGGGGCGTGCACAGAACATTTTTGGTTTAGGAATTTTCCTTCACGGACTGTTTAGCCACCACACAAGCAAGTCATTCATTGCTTGATTGCATCTTATTTTTCAGCTCAAGCCATCATATTCTTTTTTTTTTTTTTAATTTTTATTTATTTATTTATTTGTTTGCTTGTTGTGTTTGTTTGTTTCTCCATTTATTCATTTTGTGGCTGGCTCAGCCTGCCCTGGTGGTGGCGCTGGCGCAGCATGTGGTGCCGGGGATCGAACTGCAGTCCCCACAGTTGCCTGAGCCCTCCCAAGCAGGCGCTCTAGACCACTGAACCATCTCGCCGGCCCCTCAAGCCATCATTTTCCAGCTTAATCACCCACATTGTTTACTAAACTTATTGACTGACTTTTGCCTGTGTACAAATCACATCCATCTTCGTGTGTGTGTGTGTGTGTGTGTGTGTGTGTGTGTGTGGGACCTGGGTTCAAACTCATGACCTTGCACTTGCTGGGTAGGCACTTGTGCCATGGAGCTATCTCCCAGGGCTCCACACCCATCTTCAAAAGATGCTTTGAAAAGGAGATAGGTCAGGTATCCATTGAAATGGTCTTGCAAAAGACTCGGCATCCACCAAGTCCCTTCAACAAACAAACACGTGTTTATAGGAATTAGAGAGCAGAGGAACATGCTAAATAACACCACGGAAACAATCCAAAAGTGCCCTGAATCAAATAATAATAAAAGAGACTGGGAAATTTATTGAGCCATACATTAATGATTTATATTTTTTCTATGTATATTAGCTTTCAAATTTTAAAGAACAAATAAATCATCAGTCTATTGAAATATATGAACTTTATTTCTGTCTTGATTTGAACAAATAGTAAAAATGTTCTAAAAAAAATATTTGATGCTAGAGATTGAACCCAGAGTCTTCACATGGAGCTCTATCCTCAACTCTTTTTTTTTTTTTAATTTTCAGACAGGGTCTCACTAAATTATCCAGGCTGGATCCAAACTTGTGGCTCCCCTGCAGGAATTACAGTCATTGTGCCCTGGAGTTACATGAAGAGACCCAGTCCTTAACGCTCTTCACATGTGTGTAGAGCTGTCCCTATGGGTCAGCCACTGTGAGGCATATGGTCAGCGGTGGCACAAGGGGGGTGGTGAGGGAATGTGTGCTGACATCAGGTTTGGCTGCCAGTGGCTAAACCCCGAAGTAAGTAATGAAATAGAAGTTTAGGTCCCTTTCATGTGAATGAGGTCCAGGACTGGGAAGGTACTCCCATGATTACTGTCAACTGCTATAACCAAAGCAACCTACTAAACCAAAGCTAAGGTGGCAGTTATACTGAGGACACCCTTGGTGTGTCAGAAGCTAGGGTCTAGGCCAGCAAGATAGCTCAGAGGACTAGGCAAGCCCAGGAACCGGGGTTTGATCCACTTGCCACACCAGCCCCGCCTGTGGGTGCACTGAGCTGGCCACTGAGAAGGCATGGTGGTTACATGCCAATAATCCTAGCGTTGGGAAGGCTGAAAACAGGAGAATCACTACAAGTCCAAGCTGCATAGTGAGTCCCTATACCAAATAAATTTAAAGGAAAAAAAAAAAAAGTTAAGATCTAACCAGTTCTTTCTAGGTTTGGGTATTGTGGTTCCAGAGCTCCAGGCAGGTCTCTCTCGCCACTGGGATCTCAAAGGGTGACACCAAGCTTGTGATGTAATGTAGGCTTGAAGGATACAATGAGGTCTTCAGTCATGATAAGTAATCAGCTTTTTGATAAGTGAGCTCTTTGCCCTGAAGAGGGTTGTCAGCTTGGGTTGGGGGTTATTTGCCAAGAGGAGTAATCTTTTTTGGGACAGATTCTTTTTTGCTTGAATTTCCTAAAACAAATAGAAGTTAAATTATTGGTTTAACGACTAACCTCCCTGAACAAGAATTCCAGATCAACTAGTTGTGCAGGAGGTCTTAGGCCTCAGTTCTCAGACTTAAGTGATACAGTGAAGGTATCTCATTATTGGGAACAAAATGAGTTCATTATTGGAACCTCCTTCTGTCTTGCCACTTTGCTATTACCTTCTACCTTGAGCTACATCCTAAGAAGAAAGGATGAAGGTAAAACCTCCTGCTTTGAAGATTGCTTCCTGGGAGATAGAGTGTGCATGCGTGTATGTGCATGTGCGTGTGCGTGTATGTACACAGATTCATCAAGACTCAGGAACAGGTGAGGGACTACAGAAGGATAAGGAAGGAATGGACACCAGGAAGGTGAGGTGAAGACCCAGGCAATGGGATGAAATACAATCTTCTTATAAAAAGAAGCAGCAGCAGCCTAAGAATTGTTTGTGGGCTGCAAGAGTTGCTCAAGCAGTACTGTTCTTATCTCTATTCTTAGGCTAATCTTGTCATCCATGGGCTAAAGGGGTATAATTAATGGTGTGCAAGTCCACCCAACAGGCCTGTGAATGGCATTAGGTATCAGGCAGGGGGAGTGCAGGACTGAGAGGTGAGCAGCCCTGTGGCCGACAGAAGAGCTCTGTGCTTCCATCTGTGATGGCTGGCTTCCTCCCATTCCCTTGCTAGTAGTGATGCAGGAAGAAAAAACTGATCTGAGGTGGATGACCTCCAAATGGTACCGGGAACCTCCAAATGATATAGGGAACCTCCAAATGATATAGGGAAAACTGAAACTCCCAACCTAAAAAGTACCTAGGACAAGTTTGTGTTCTCTAAAACCGAAGAATGAATATTAGGAACAAACAGAGGTTATGAGCAAAGCATATTTATTAGGAGAAAGAAAGCTCCTGTCCAAGAGAGGGACAGGAGGGGGATCCTGAGTGGGTGGTCCCACAGAAGCTGTCTCTTCCAGGGACTTTTATAGAAGAAAACCATGTGGTGAGGCGGGTCTAAGCTGGTGGAGAACATGGAAACTTGCTTGGGTGGGCATGAAGTAGGACAAAACTATGGTCAACCAATGAGGTTACAAGCACCATTGCTCAGGTAAAGTTAATTAAGTCCAGGACCAAATGGGAAAGCGAGTCACATAGCAAGCAGGAGTGAATGCGGAACAGAACTTTATCAGGTAACTGCTTGATAATAGATTAATGATTCTTTTGGCCCCCTCAGGGTGATCATCAATCTTGGATGTCAATCTTTAAGGAGGTCAGCATTTGTTCAATCTTTGGTCTTTAGGTCTGGCCCACAGTAGGAGTATCCATCCCTCCCATACTTGCTGGATATCTTGCCCTCTGTATTATCTCCTTCAAGGGCCTAGCCCTGTCTGCCTGCCGATAATATTTCTATCTAACTTGACTGCCTACAATAGTAGTATGGTGAGTAGATTCCCAAATATCTAGAGTATACCCATAACTTAATGAGTATTCTTGTTTTTCCCCACCTGTGCATTGAGCTATATCCCCACTCCACTTTCTTAGAGTTTCACTAAGTCTCTAAGGTGCCCAGACTGGGCTCAAATTTGTGATCTTTCTATGTCAGCCTCTGAGAGTGCTGGGATTGCGGGCATGTGGTATGACACCCAGCATGACCAGCACTTCTATTGGTTAACTCTTTTCCAGCCTGCTGCCACCTCTTGCCTGGCAGATGGAAGTCCTGGTGAATACTGTGAAAATCCCCCTTTCATGTATTTCTAAAATACTGTGGATACTGTGAAAAGCCCCCTGCAGGTACCTGTGGGGTAGAGGCCGAGGATTCCTTAGGTTCCAGTATCCACAGCAGGACACTCTGACTCCTATGTGTTGCTGAGCTGAGTCACCTGTTAGGAGCCTGAATCAGAAGCTGCAATCTATTTGGTCACCTCTGGCTGACATCACTCAGGATGTAGGATCAGCCTGCTTATACCCACATGGACACCGGCATAAGAGGACAGGAAGCACACAGGCAGGTGACATCTCCCCCAACTGGGTAAACCTGAGTTGGGGACATTATTATTGGTTCCTCAATCACATCCTCCCCATTGCTCTTAGTGGAGTGGTGAAGTCATTTCAAGGACAACCTGGGTAGTTGGTGGCACACAGCATGAGGGCTAGGGTCACTGTAGGACAGATGCTGGAGGTGGGCGATTGTCTCAACTAAAATTTCAGTCTCTAGAGCCCAACCTCTTGACCACCACAGCAGAAGAACAAGCAACAAACCTGAACTTCCCTTTGAGTGATGCTAAGAGTCAGGGTCAACTATTTAGATAAGCTGTGGCAGAGCCTGCTCTAGGAGAGACCACTTTCCCACTTGACCATAAAGGTTAAAGGCAGCCTTGCAAAGCATGACAGAGTCTCCTGACATGGGCCATCTGGCAAGGTTTCCAGTCTGGAAAAGTACTGAAAATGTAGGTTACCCTACAGGCACAATTTCCTAATTGAGCCCTGGAAGAAATCCAGTGGCCTTGAGCTAATACAGTGTGCATCATTCCCCAGCCGGGAAGACTTGGGGCCAAGAAGCCAGCTCTGCAAGTGTTATCACCCAGCTTCGTGTATTTCTAAAATACTTGATTTCAGTCTAGAGAGGCAAAATTTCCTGTAAGTACAGTATTTTCCCTGCCTCAACGTGCCAGCAGAATTCTCTTTCAAAAACATGAAAATGAACTCACTCCCTTGCTCCAAACAGTGCTGAACAGGAAACGAGATTCAACCTTCAAAGCCAACTATTCAAAGTCCTCTATAAATCTTGTCCCCAACTGTCCTTTGCCAAGAATGATTTTATTTGTATCTCCATTCTTTTTTTTGCACATATTCATTCATTTTTTTATTCAATAAGCATCGGTTTAGTACCTTGTCTTATTAAGAACCAGAGCATAGTGTCTGTGAGATAGCTCAGTGGACTACAGCCCCTGCTTAGGTAAGCACAGGAATGGTGACTTGATTCCCAGCACCACATGCCACACCACCCCTGACCCAAGCGTGGGCTGAGCCGGCCAGAGTCTGGGCATAGTGGTGCATACCTGTAATCCCCACGCTGGTGAGGCTGAAAACAGGAGGATCACCATGAGTCTGAGATGCATAGTAAGACCCTGCAACAACTAAATACATTAAAAAGCAAAAGAAAAGAAAAAAGAACCAGAGCATAGAAAGATAACATTGGATGAGAGCAGATATTGGTGCTGAGTGGGTAGCTCAATGGTAGAGCTCTTGCCTAGCACGCATGAGACTGTAGTTTTAATTGCTGGCAATGCAATCTAAAATAAAACATTTTTCTGTAAGTTACTCAGCCTATGCTGTAGGATGCACAAATGGTTAAAACCCAGGATGTCACAATCTGGAGCAGCCCACATTGCTGCTCTTTGAAGCTTCTGTTTCCTCCTCTTCCACTGGTGCAGGCACTTGCCACTTCCATTGTATGGTGTTACCTTAAATTAGAATGACTGCGTAAGTACTGGGTCTGTCTCTTCTGTGATATTGTAAGTTGCTTGAGTAATGAGACCATAGCAACTAATTTCCTTCTAATTTTTCATAATATGTGGTATTTTTAAGAATCCCATTAAATATCAGTTTAGTTGAACTGAATGAGCCTTCAATTAAGCCTTTATTCTGAGTGCATTCAACACATCTCCCCAACACAAGGACTGAGCAGAAGCACCCTCAGGCGTGATGCTCTCGCTGTCCTACCCTGCCCCCACCTTCAGTTGATTCTTTATACGTTGACTTTACACACTGATGTTCTCACATCACTGAGCAAGGACATCAAGCCTGGGGCAATGGCTCAGCTTAAGCAGAGCATTTCTGCAGTGGGAGGCATATTGTGCATCTGATGAGATTCAGGGTAACGAAGAAGACCTGAAGCTTTTTAGCTTCCAGCTGAGAATTGAAAATAGCCGATCCAAGCATTGGTCAGTTTGGCTGGTGGTTTGCATTGTAATATGTAGTCCTCATTTTGCTGGCTCTGGTGCAGCTATGTGTTGCTTTTTGTGCGTGCTGATAGGGCCTGAGGGACACAAATCCAGCAGTTTGTGCTGCCTCTGGATTGTGCTGCTGCTGGCCACACAGCCAGAGGTGGAGCTGGACTTGCTGCTCTAATGAACCTCAAGGAAGGAATGGAGCAGTGACAAGGGGCAAACCAAAAGTCACCTAGGCAAGGAGGATGAGAAGGAATAAGAAACAGCATCCCACTGGGCATGGTGGCACACTTCTGTAACTGCAGCAGTCTGGGAAGCTGAAACAGGAGAATCACACATTTGAGCCCAGCCTGGGCAACTTAGCAACTTAGCAAAATCCTGTCACAAGAGGAAAAAATTTTAAAAGGGCCGGGAAAGTAGCTGAATAAGAAGATCCCAGGTTCAATCCCCAGTACTGCAGAAAGAAAGGAAGAAAAAAAAAAAAAAGCAGAACATCTTACCTTTGATTGATTAATACAATCTCCCAAGACTGACTGCAAAGGCCACCTTCAGTACTGTGGACAGAGACTGGGCCTTGGGGATACACAAGGCCATCAGAGGCCAGCGTCTTCCTGCTTCACATGGATGAAGGAAAGGACAAGTCAGGCCTGGAATCTTCAGTTTCAGTTCCATCCCTGATTTAGAGGCCTCCCGCAGCCAGGCGTCCTGTGGTTCTGCCCTTGGAGGATCTACACATGCTGGAGGCCTTCCAATGGAGGAGGCGCACCTGTGTTCATTTCACAGCTCACTGACAAGTCCGTCTCCTGTTCCTGCCCACCTCAGAGGGCCCTTGGTGCCTGACTGTGTGATTTCCGTAGCCCAAAGCAGCTTTTGGGGGTGTTTCTCTCTTCTGGGCGGGGAAGGGTTTTTATTGGAATTGATATCAGGAAACATTTCACTGGGTTAATTTCAGGTAAGAAATTTTTTTTTTTCTTTTAAGACACGGTCTCATTCTGTAATGCAGGCTGGCTTTGAATTTGCTATGTAACTCAGGCTGGTTTTGAACCCACAGTGATCCTCTTGCCTCAACCTCCTGAGTGCTGAGATTATTGGTGTGCCCCACCCCACCCAGCTTGGATAAGAAAATGTTTATGAAAATATTTTATAAATACTTCCCACAGCCAAGCATCCCCCAGCTCTGCCTCCAGAGAGTTGTGTGCGAAGATTATTATTATCATCCTGCCTACCCTTCTCATTGGATACTGTCCTCTATATTTAGACAAGTCCTTTCCCTGTCTTCTGCTTTCTCCAAGCAGAAAACTGACTTGAAAATTGTTTAAAAGAACAATGGAGAAATGTAACAAAATGATTGGTCTTCATATCTACAGCTCTTGATACACAGAGGCTGACAAGCCACCTGGGTCTTTCTTGGTAAGCTACCTTACCCTAATGACTTGCTGCATTGTGGACTTCCAGGGGCACAGGGTCTATGATAGGAGTCAGTCCTCTTGCTTAGCAGCACACTGTACCTTGTGACCACCCCCCCAAGTTCAGATGGTGCACTAAACCTTAAAATGCTGAAGTGTAAACGTGCAACTTGACCTAAAAGTGTCCATGCCTGTTGGCTCTGCTTCCCACGACAGGCTCTGGTCAGGTGCTCAAGCTCGTACCCAGCCTCCAGTGTCCTGTGGGACATTTGGAAGTCGAGGGCTCTACTGTGCCCCAGAAATGCATAACCACACTGATGCAAAAACACAGCCCATGTGACCTTCTTCCATACCCTCTCTGAACTTTTCCCATGGCAAGAAATAGGAGCCTTCACCCTGCAAGGCTTGGAAAGTACCTGTAGTTGGAGCATTGGCTGCTATAACAAATGAGCCCAAACTGGGTGGCATAAGCAATGGAAATGCGCTCTTTCATAAGCTCCCTCAGAGAAAAGCCCTATCCAGCTTCTAGGGGTGGCAGGTGTTCCTTGGCTTGTGGTCACATCTCTGGAACCTCTCCTGCCTTCTTCCTTGTGTCTCCTTGTGCCAAATCTCTCTCTTCTTTGCCTTCCCTCTTTCCTCTTCTCTCTTCCTTGCTTCCTCTCTCCTCTCCCCTACCCTCCCCTCACACCCCCTTTCCCTCATTCCACTGAGGACTGAACCAGGGCCTTTGTTTAGGGCCTCACTAAGTCATTAAGTTGCCTAGATAGGGCTTGAATTTTGGA
>PVKN010044251.1:0-10116 GCA_004027915.1 Capromys pilorides
TACTAATAGTGTTTAGAGAAGATATCATGACTGCATCTTGTACTCTGAACAACTACAACGAAGACGATATGCAATGTATTAATTATTGTATCTGTCCTGCTGACCTGTTGTGAAACAATCTCATTGCTATTTCTTTCTTTCCTCTCTCTCTCTCTCTCTCTCTCTCTCTCTCTCTCTCTCTCTCTCTCTCTCTCTCTCTCTCTCTCTCTCCTTTCATGTCTTGCAGCCCCATCAGGGTCTTGATCAAGAGCAGATCACAGATATTACTGTCCCCACATGTCCCCGAAGGCCAGCTAAGAGGCACAGTGGGTTTTTCTGCTTTTGGGATAGTATTTCTGGGTCTTGTCTACTCTTGTTTGGTTGCTGACTGTGAGTGACCTTGGGTTAAAGTCCCTAAAATTTCTCCATCTGTAAAATGTGAAATACGATGCTGTTAACCTACCTCACTGTGATAAATAGTGCTGGACTGTATGAGATCTCATGAGCTAACATTTACAAAATGCTAGGGGCTATTTCAGAGAATGGCATTCTCTGAGCACAAAAGATCATTACTCATTACTCAGAACGCATATAAATAAAAATAAGAGTGTTTCTGAATAAGAAGACTGATGAATGGAGCTGTGTCTGCCCTGTGTGAAAGGCAGGTTGGAGATTAATTCAATGGATAAACTATTTTAAAACAAGGCAGTTTCACGCTAATGAAAAAGAGATCTGCAGACTATATTTTGGCTTGGCGGTCACGGCAGAACTGGAAATGTCAAACTGGTGTGAGTCACTTCTAGTGCTCCTGCTCAGCTTTATTGAATACCTCCAAGCTATGCAGCCCAGGATTTCTAGAAGGAAAATTATGCTGTGTATAAGTATAATGCTGTACAGTTTTCTGCATCTGTATCACTCATAACAGATATGATTGAGAGGCTGTCAGTGCCAGATACCAGCCTCTGATTATACAGTGCTGTTGCTCCCAAATTTTCATCCTAATCCACCAGGTTTAACTCTTGCACCCCTGAACTCTGCTAGCCAGGTGTGCAATGTGTGGTTTCCTCTGAGTGGGGCCTATTGCTGGTAGAGCTCTAACTATATTAATTTATAACAGGACCCCGTTCTCTCTCTGTCTCTCTCTCTCTCTGTCTCTCTCTCTCTCACACACACAAACACACACACACACACATACACACACTCACGCACATACACGTTCATAGGGCCAAGGTGATTTCCCTACAGGTACATAAATCAACTACGAACATTTTGCCTTTGTGTATCGTGTCTTACTTTACAAACGATTTTAGCACACTGCATCTTATTTAATAATTTTGTAACTGAACACAATTTGCATTTCAGAATTTATTTGTCTTTGAACAAATACTAGGTCTATGCCTGGTGTGGTTTGTGTCTGGATGTCTCCTCAAGGCCTTTTATGGTCACGGGGAGGCAGGCTTTTCACGAGCTGCTGAATGTAGAGTTTCTAATGGGCTCACTGTGTAGTGCTAGGATTAGGGTGTGAGGGCCACCTCCACCATGCATGTAACATAAGGGACTCAAAGAGGCTTGCTCCCCACTTTTGCTCCATTTTTGCTGCCTTTTTCCCCTTTTCCAGTCCATACTGCCTGGGAACCAACTGATTATGAATAGAAACATCTATCAACTGTGAACTAAATAAACCCTTCTTCTTTTAGCTTGTATTATAAGATATTTTGCCTCCACAAGCAGAATAGTAACTAAGACAATGCCAAAACCTGCATCAAAAGCTAGGCACACACCAAAACTTCTGTTTGCATGGGCCTGTACTGTAGAAGGAGAGAAAAACATTTTTAAAGGAAGCTGTTTATAAATACACATGGGCTGAGTGCTGGAAAGACAATCGATCAAGTTTTCATGCTGGAGAGCGTCCGAACTGTATTTGCAAGAGCATCCTGGCCTTGCAAAGGCCTTAGAGGAAGTTACAGGCCAGAAAACTTGGAAATTGAGATGTCAGATGTGGAAAAAGAGGGAAAGAGCCCTGTGAGCAGAGTGGGCAACTCATGAAGCCGCAGGAAGCAAGGAGTGTGATATTTTCTGGGGTCAGAATGGAAGTCAGGATGCTGGAGCAGGTGACGCAGGTGATGAGGGAAAGTCTTATAAAGAGCACTGTGAGCCCTGGTATAGAGCTAGAAGTCACGGGGAACTGTCGCGAGGACACAGGAAACATCCTGTTCAGTAGAGTCCTGCCTGTCCTGTTTTCCCATAGGTGGCTCCACATTGTGACTCATTATGGGGAAATTAGTAACGCTGCATTGCATTTTCGAAAGGGCTGACTTGAACGAGCAGCACTCTGATGCACAGGGGCCCAGCCAAGTCCAGCTCAAGGACATGATAGTGCTCCAGCTGAGGGACAACGCTGGCCCCCACGGGTCTCACTGTGGGGGAGATCTAGGGAAAGAGATGGCTCGCTGATTGTCCCGGAAGTGCGTGGCTGGAGCCGCAGCCGCAGCCCACTGTGAAGCCTCATGGATCTCAGCCCCCGGCCCGGTCCTGTCTCCAGTTCTACACCATGTCCTCATCTAGGCCTTATGTGCAGCGCGAATCTCCGTAACTGGATTTCTCACAAGACTAACCTGCTGGTGTTGGGAAGTGGGCAGGGCCGGCTGGCGAGAGTGGGCTCTGCTTTCCTCAGGGGGAGGAGGACGCTGAAGGCGAGGTTGTGCTCTGAAAGGATGTTCAAGGCAAAGCCTCGGGGAGCCCTAGATGAACTGCACCGTGGTGGTGCAGGAGCAAAGACGGACACCAGGACGACGAGGGCTGCAGTCCAGAAACCAGAGGACTTGCATCGATTTTTTTCTTACAATTTTTTATTAAGTTACCTAGCACTAACCTCTTTGATATTTACTCAGTTATCCTTGAAGGATCCGGGTGAGCTGTGACTGTGAATCGGTTAGCAATTCCAGAGCCCTCCAGGTCCCCGCCTTTGCTTTGCTTCCTCCAGATCCGCCCATTTTCCTTCAGCCCCATCCTGCCCTGATGGGTTTCCAAAGCTCTGCCAGAATCTATTCCTTGTTACTATGTGTCCATCCTGTCTGAAATTCTCAATGGAAAAAGTGAAGTAAAAAGAACACATACACACACACACACACACACACACACACACACACACACACACACGCGAGCGCGCGCGCGCAGAGCGCACGTCTGAGCTGTGCACGGCGGGCCCTTTCCCCAAGCCGCCCGCGCAATCTTCGCTCTGCCTTTCTGTCCCCGACTGTCTCGCTGGCGCGTTAGGTTACTCACAGTCTCCGGCCGGCTGCGCTCGCCCAGGCCTCTGGAGCGGGCTCATACGGCCCCTCGCTATCCTCCCGGGCCTGCTGCAGCCGGTGGAGCCCCGCGGAAGGCGCCGCCTCCCCAGGTCAGCAGCCTGCTTGTCGCCCTCCTTCCTCAGCGTCTGCCCTCAGGCATCAGTCCTCACAATTGTCTTTTTTCTCATTAAAATGGAAAAAAAAAAGTAAAAAGGACAAGAAAACAGATAAGGTTTATTGAAAGCCAGTGTTAACGTTCGGTTATTTGCGCAATCTTGCCTATCAGTCTGAACAACAAATTTGATGATAAAAGTGCTCAGTACAACACCCATGGTTAATTTGCTATTCTTGCTTTAAAAATCTATACCATATGTATTGTTGTATGTTATTCTGTTTATGTCTTTGTTTTTGCCATATGTTTGTGCTTTTGTTTTTATTTATACTCTTTAAAATAAAATAAAATAAAATTAAATTAAATTAAATTAAATTAAATTAAATTAAAAAAGGAGCCACGCTGCCGCAAGTGCGAACGAGCTCTTTGCGGGGCTGCTGCTGATCTTGTGCTCCTCCGGTGCCCACAAGGCAGCAGGGCCTCCATAAGCCAGCTCTGGAGACCCAGCCAGGGCAGCCAAGGGCGCCCAGAGAGGCGTGGCGTGAGCCCGGCGGCGGCGGCGCGCGGCCCTGCTGTCCCCAGGCCTCGCCGCCTTCTCCACTCAGCCGCACTTGGCGGCCTCGGAGGCCCTGGGCTCTAACGCAGGGCTGCGGGGCTGGAGGCGGCGCTTCCGATCGAGTCATCTCAGAGGTTTGACATAGACAACGTTTCATATTCTGGGGATAAGGATTTCATATCCTTATTCATTGAAAGATGATTCCAAGTCTCAATTTCTTTTTCAGAAGACAAGGCAGCTCTTCACACCATATGCCGACTAATAGGAATGTGGTGCAAACACTGAACCTCAGGACTCAGGGAGGCTGAGACAGGAGGACTCGCTGAGTGGAGGCGTGCACTGGCTTAGTGAGACTCATCTCACAATTTTAGAAAAAGTAGAGCAGCAGACATAGCTCTGTGTAAATAAATGCCTTGGGTGCAATCCTGAGGGCTGCGAAAAGGAAGAAAAAAAGAACAACAAAAGCAAAAGCAGTGCTGATGGGCCAAACTTAAATGGCAAAAATATTGTTAAATGGCCTATTTTCCTGCCCTGCTCCCGTAATGGAACTTACGTGCACAGTCCTGCTCCTCAGGACGCGCTCTCGTCCTTCTGGCCTCTGCGCGCCAGCCTCAGCCCTGCCTGCTCTCCGTATGGGTTGCTCAAAAGAACCAGCATGAGGACAGCGCGCTTGGCAGGCTTGGATGCTGCCAGCAGCGTCACACCTACGCTTCCTTCCTCATTCAAGGGCGCCTCTCATCGCAGGACTGAAACGACGTCGATGGCCTCTACACAAGTAAAGAACGCAGGACGTTCCTTGGGTCCTGCACTCTGCTGTATTTCTAAGCCTATTCTGTTGATGAGTGCCTGAGTCTTCATCTACATTTGAGTGTTAAGTAAGACTGTGCATGACAAATAATTATCAATCCTGCAGATAAGGCATGCCCTCATTCCAGGTTATAGACACTATTGATTTAGCCATTACTTTCTGAATTTCTCATTTTCTAGGCTTGAAGATTTGCTTTGCCCAGCGTTTGTGATAATTGTGTTGCTGAATTTTAAATAGAGTCCTCAGTCAACTCTACATTAACATCCCTGGTAGGAAGCAAACAGAGCATTGTTTCCATTTTCCAGAGATCGACTTCTGTTTCAGCTCCAAGAAAATCATTAGCTGTCCTGTTTGTGCATGAGATATAATCACTAAATTCCTAACAATGTGGGTGGAGAATGTGCTATACATTCTGTTGCTTCCATTTTTAAAAGCAGAAATCGCTCCTGGGAACCTCACACCAACTGAGATACAGAACAGGAGTGCAGGAGCCCTTGTTTAGAGACAGCATACAGTTGCTAATAAAAATCAAGAGCAAGAGTGTAATCTTGCAAAATCAAGCACAGAGACCAAGTTCTCCAAGCTTCTGTAGAGACATCTGATATATAGGAAAGTTTTTGCTCAAATATTTACATTTGTTGGGGGCAGTACTATTCTGGTTTTTTCTCCCCCTGGTGTGTCATAGACTTGGTTTAATTTTCAGACCAACATGAACAAAAAGAAATGCTTCTCTTTCTGCAGGAAGCCTTGCTGAAGACCTCAGGTGGGTGGAGCATTTCCCCTTGCGAGGAGTACCAGCAATAGGTGATTCTTAGAGGAGGGATGCAGATACGCACTCCCCTGGCAGCCAGTTTATGATGTAGTTTCCATAGCCACTCTGTGGCTTGATTTGACACAAAATTAGACAGTTCAAGGTTTCCTTTAGCCCAAAAATTTATAAAATAAACATATTTATTAATATATTTAAAATGTTAGAGGTAAGCACAGAGAGAACAGAAAGAATGCATCAAAACTAGTAAACTTTCATACTGCCTGAAAATAGAATAAAATGCTATGGACACTGAAATCTATCACAAGATAACAGTTCTGTGGGAATAGGGGAGATAATCTATATCAGCATAAATTATGTTGGGAAGTTAAGGCATGTGCAGGATTCAAAGGAGAATCCTGGCTCTGGGAGAAGCAGAAAAGAGGATACTCAACATAGGCCTCCTTTGGTGGCTTTTGTTCATCTGCTTTCGCGATCTCTAATAACAAAAGAATATGAGGCATAGACTTGACCATTTAAAGCAGACTTTTTTAGGGCCATCCAAATAGTGCAATGGATTAAAGCACTTGTATACGCAGACGCAGGGGCCAGGGGTTCGATCCCTGACTTGCTGTGCCAGCCCCACCCCCTAGGTGCGCTGAGATGGTGATTGAGACTGGGCATGGTGGCTAGCGTTTGTAATCCCAGCTTTTGGGAGGCTGTAAAGAGGTGGATCACTATTAATCTGATCTACATAGAGAGCCCTTATAGATCCTGTAGATCCAGTACTAAAATACATAGATACACACATACATACATACATACGTACATACATAAATCTGGCTTTTTTTTTTTTTTTGCAGTTAATGGGTAGGATTCTCACCCTGAATAATTCTATATATTTTTATCTGTAAACCAAGCAATTACATTGTGGACAGCAATATGTAATACTAAAACCATTCTTAAAATACCTGTCATGGGGCCAGGGAGATACTTCAGTAGAATAAGTGCTTGCCTGGCAAGCACAGGTCCTGAGTTCAACCCTGGTACCTCAAAACCAGACAAACAAACAAATAAACAAAAAATAGCTGTCACTTTGATCTTCTAAATATGTACTGCTTCTAATGTCATACCAATTGCTATACTCTCTATAAAGTAAATGTATATCAAAAAAGGTAATAAAAGTAAACGAGGGACAAGAAAAACAAAATGCAGCAGGTTTGTACTGCTACAGTGTTGAATATGGTTTGATTTCTGAATATCTGTGCACAAGATATGTAATTGTTTTTTAACACTCTATAGGGCTTTGAATTTTAGATCATCCATGGTTGTTGGACAATAGTAGTATTGTTTTATGTCTAAGGTATGTGATATTCAGACAGATAGTGATGGTAAGCTTAATTCCTTTGCTATAGGACAATGATATCAGCAAGCTTCTTTTCTGAATGTTTAACAACTGGAGTTTGCAGACCAAAAATTAGAGAAAAAGAAGGGCTACAAAGAAAGCCAATATTTTTGTCCTAGCCCTGCAAGGTCAATGAGGACTCAGGACATAAGAGAATCTCTGCCGTGACATCCTGTAACTAAGTGGTGTCTCAAATTTTCTGATCAAGGAGATTATGGGGCCATAGAGGAAAAGGATTGATGATGTATAGTGTGCCTAAGGAGGGAGTCATCTAGAGAGAAAAATACTCAGATTTTCACAGAGTAAATTGGTCTAGCAGTGGACATGACTCATCCATATGGCTGACACTGACAAAATATCCACAAGGTGTAGTACATGGTTCCAGGATAAGTGCTGAGGGGATCTGACTGACCTTATCAGATAGCAAAAGTTACATTTTGTGTTATATAGATCTTGCTTTAACTTGGTCTTAACCATCCAGCAGAAAAGTATAACCATGATGTATAAGGGCCAGACAAATAGCAGAGTGGATTAAAGTGCCTATAAGCAGGCACAAGGGCTGGGGGTTTGATCCCTGGGCCTGCCGTGTTGGCCCTGCCCCTAAGGCCCACTGAGACGGCAGCTGAGACTGGAAGTGGTGGTGCATGCCTGTAATCCCAACTCTTAGAAGGCTGTAAACAGGTGGATCGCTATGAATCTGATCTAGTAGTGAGACCCTGAACAACCTGTAGATCCCCAAAATACAAAAGAAAAAAAGGTATAAAAAAGTAAAGCTATAATAATATGCCAAGCTATAAAACGTTCAAGTCAACAACTTCGGACAATTGCCATTTGTGCCAGTAACTCGTCACTATTAGGGACTATTGGCCTATATTGGGTCATTTTGCTGAATTCAAATACCTATAATATTTCTTTTTTCTTTTTTGTTTTTGTATTTTTAGGGAAGGGTCTACAGGGTGTTCAGGGTCTTACAATTAGATTGGACTCATAGTGATCTGCCTGTTTACAGCCTCCCAAGAGCTGGGATTATAGGCATGTGCCACCACCCCAGTCTCAATGTACTGTCTCAGTGCACTCTGGGGGCAGGGCTGGTGCAGCAGGCCTGGGGATTGAGCCCCCAGCCTCTGTGCCTAGTTGTGGGTGCTTTAATTTGCTGAGCTATTTGGACATCCCTAGTACAATATTTGGACTAGCATCAAGTATGAAAAGTTTATTTAAAGACTTCTCCAAATACATCTTCTCTAACAGCAGTGGAATATCCATCTCTGACAAAACAAAACAAAAAAGGGGAATATCAATAAAGGATCATTTTGTAGTGAAAAAATATGTATATGTGTATTCAAAATAGGCTAGACATACAGTTACTTTCTCTTAGCTGAATGAGAAAAAAGGTTTGTACTAATAGTGTTTAGACAAGATATCATGTCTACATCTTGTCCCCTAAATAATTACTATGAAGACAGTAACATGTAACGTATTAATTATTTTAACTGTCCTAGTAACCTGTTTTGAAAATGTTTCATTGCTATTTTATCTTTTTTTCTCATTAAAATTGCTAAAAAGAAAAAATAGACTTTTTCTCCAAGCTGTAGAAAGTCGCAGTGACTGTGCTGAAATAAAATCACAAGTATAAATATATGCAACCACGTAGTGACTAATGGGCTCCGCGTTACAGTCATTCAGACTTGACTCTAGTCGAGAGTCTGTGTGACCTTGGACGAGGTCAAGGTCCAAACTTTCTTGGCTTTGTTTTCTGTAAAACAGTGGACACAAAATGCTTTAAAGAGTTGTGAGGGTTAAGGGGATCATAGCTGCCCAGTGCTCAGAGCGGCCTGCAAAGGCTGATGCGTTTTTCAGACTCCTTCTGGGAGTCTAGCAAAAACTCACACTTACTCCGTACAACTTACTACATGCTGAACAGCCTTTGGGTGATTGTATGCAAATTCTGTGGGAGCAGTCAACAATAATGCAGCCATATGTTGCAAAGGACAGAGCTTGTGAAGAACCCTCATGATGCAGGTGTCACAGAGTGCGCTTGTGAGACACATGACGTGGGCCAGTCACTTGATAGCCTCTTGTTGCAAAAAAAAAAAAAAAGGATTCAATGAACTTCAGCGGTGTGAAGCTGTTGCCTATGCAACACAGTGTCCATTGTTTCACACTTAACTTGTTTTTTATAAGTAGAAGCCCATTCTGAAATAACCATAGGCCTTTAGTATACATATGGAAGAACCTTTTATGCATAAATCAGTAGTGGTCTTTGTCATCATTAGCAAGTGAGATGGTCTGTCTGGAATCAGAGGTCATTGTTTCATGACCAGCAGTGTGGTAAGCTTGTTCCCACTGCCATCAGCACTCATGTGAATGGTGTGCTGCACTGTGATGTTATATAGCTGGTGTATTACTATGCAGTCTGAGCTGTTCAGCTCCGTTATAATTTTGCCAGAATTTTGTTTTATTTGCTTCATGATTGGCTGAAACATCATCATGTGTTTCACAGCTATACAACAGAATACGAAATTAAAGCACAATGTTGGTGAGACACGGCACTTGAGTGCATGTTGGTTGTGAAACATTCTGCCACCTCCTATTCCTGTGCTTAGTTGGTAGAGGCTTGCTGATTCTTTTGGCTGGCAGGCCTGGACCAGGCTGTGTTGTCTTTTCTTGCTCATCTGACCAGCTTCATACTGAATCATATTGTGTATAATGCTGTGGAAAAGTCAGGTTTTTACTTACGCTGCCTGTTCCTGCTTCCTTTAGAGCTTGTATAATTTTTTATTGTTCCTTCTCTTTGAACAGTAGCACAAGGGGCTGAGGTTATATGTAAGAACAAAACGCACAAGAATCTAATGGTATAGGTTGAAAATGATCAATAAATTAAGGATGCAATCTTGCTTTTAAGGATCTTGAACAGTCCTTGACTTCAGCTGTGGGAGTCAAATCACTCAAGGGCTCCCTAACCACATGCCTCTAGCCTAGCACTCCACCACTTCATAATTAAATGCTCACCACTTAGTCCTTGGGCTACAAAATCTAGCATAGAAGCACTAGCATAGAAAAAGAAACATGATCATAAAAATGAAATCAATAATTTATTGCTTTTAGCTTTCCCTCTCCACTCCTAGTGCAAAGTTACAACTTATGATGCAAGATTATATTTTGCTTCTATACCATATCAAAGTACATTATTAGAGAAAAGGAGGAGCCAACAAAGTAAT
>PVKN010044252.1:0-10116 GCA_004027915.1 Capromys pilorides
ATAGTATCTTTCAATATTACTATCGAGACACAGTATAACCATGAAGCTTTAGCACCTTGATTGGATTGACACCAAACCTTCAATCTGAACTCACATCACTTTTGTATTTGTTTTAAGACAGTCAAAAGCATCTATATTATTTACGGTTTTGCTACATCTTGATTTTGACCTTAAACAGGTCACTAGACCAATCTGCCTCCCAGAATCTACCTTGTGGGCACTGCGATGACCTTTCATTCAGTCACAGGCTTTTGGTAACAAAGTTAGAAACACATACTAGAAATAATTAGAAGCAAATTAGAGTCCTAGTGTTGTGGTCTTAAAGAGATATTTCATATCTATATCTTGTACTCTGAATGCTAGGTAGACAGTGCTCATATACTAGTTGTTGTCACTGAAATACTAGCCTGCTTTGAAAGTCTGTTTCATTGTCTTTTTAGTTTTTTACTCTTTAAAATAAAAAATAAAAAGAATATTTAGAAATGTCTTTTTAGCTTAAATGAAAGTAATTGTGACTGAGGGAGTGACTTGGAGCTCAGCTGAACTCAGATCCTGAAGCGAAGAACGAGTGTGCTATTTTTGTTAGAAAAATAAAAATCATAGTGCAAATGCTTTCAAACGAGAGAATTGTCTTCAGTGTAACTAATAACATATACTAGAAATGCAACCAAATTTAGCTGTTAATAAAAAAAATATACATTGATCATTTATTCTTTACCAGCACCAGATCCTGACTCGTGACCCAGAGAAGCACAGTTCTGAGAAGTCTGTTTTCTGTACATGCACACTTTGTCCTTATCTGTCGTACATGAGGATGAGCAGATGGTCGCCAAGAGCCCATCCTATTTCAAAATGTATTGCATCATACCTATATTTCTGAGGCCAAGCTACCTCCGCCTCAGAGATACAGCCAGCAGCTTATAAGCCTCAGCTTACTCATGATAAATGATCTTTATCATATAAATGTGGCAAAAAATAATTCTTTAGGAATTATGTACATCTGTACTGTTTTTTGTTTAATTTTCAGATAAATGATTTATAAGTTAGCAGAGCAATTATATTAAGCATGTTTCCTAAGTTCTCGTTCTCTCTCTCTCTCTCTCTTTCATCTTGAAAGTACTTTACAAGCAAAGCATGTGTTTGGTAACAAGGTGAGGACATTTCTATGGGTAAGAGCTGATTAAACACTGTGGAATGACTGAGAATGAATTAATTCACTGACCAAGTTATTTTGCTTTCAAATAGGACTTATCCCAAGGTGCCTTAGTCATAAAGGGATTCTGGAGTTGAAAGGCACTGAGAACACATACTCAAGAGCAGCTTTCAACCTGAAGTGGCATGGATGATCATATGGATGGTCATACTCAATGATGCAGGCATCAAGCTCTACCTCATGCAGCACTGAACACTGTTAGCTTTCCGGCTGTAGGTGATGATCTTCTAGGCTCCTTACAAGGACAAGATGTCCATGAAGTCAGTAGCAGGTATCACGAAAGTAACAAGTATGTGAGAAACACAGTGTCATCTTTTTAGTTTTCTAGTTCTAGTGTACCAATTTTTCCCCTTAGAGTGTATACCTCCAGGCATCAGGAACATCAGGAAACAGAAAGCAGTTGAGACCTTTAGGTATTTTGCTGATGTTTATATGCTGGTATTCAATCAGATTTGGCTTCTAGCCTGATAGAGAGTATCCTCTTGTTGACAGTTTTAAAGTAAGGAGAGAAAATGGCTCTCATCTTCAGAAAAATTTCTGAAGGATCAGATTATTTCTGATTTAATTTTTAAGGCTTCTTTCTTCATGAGTGAATCAATAGGTGGATTGGCAAACACATAAGACAGGTTCTCTTAATCCAGGGCTTCTAGTTGTTAAATCTCTAACATTGCATGTCAAACTTACACACACACACACACACACACACACACACACACACACACATTTTCATTAGAAAACAATTCCTATTTTCATAAAGTACATATAAGTAATATTTTCCTCTCCAAGTTACATATTGTTGGTATGGAAAGCCTGTATGTGAAGAGCTTATGATGTGTTTCATTCATAGCTTAAGGGTTTGAACTCACTCCTTTCTTCTTTTCTTCATTTAATAAACAGCGACTCATTGTCTACTATAAGCTAAAAGCAGGGGGGACATGGTATATCTGCTGTACTAATTGAATGACAATATGCAGTTGAATAAAATGTGAAATAAGGTAACTACAAATACGATGAAGAAAGAGTGAGGTGTGGGACTTGACAGGTGGGGTGGGTTCAGTGTGGGGTTTCAGACAGGCCCTCGGACAGCCCTCTGAGGCCCTTCTGGTGAGCTGACCCATGAGATGACCTCAAAACGTTAAGATGCTGTGGCTGCTATTGTTAATACAAATTTTGCCTGTTTTAAAAGTCTCTCAAATTCAGTATCTGGCGTAAGTTTTCTTTTTATTTATCATAGGTTCTCACAAAATTAATTTATATGCTTTTGTCTTGGAAAAGCTTAAAATCTAATAGTTCTCCTTTTTGGAAAGATAAACTATATTCCATGACTCTATTCAATCTCAGGTAAGTTATTCTTGCTCTTTGTCTCACCAGAATTTATATTTGTCTGAATCTTCACAGAGCTTCACATTTTGTGCTGGGCTTTCCTGCTGCGCAGTTTTTGAGCTCTAGCATGTATCAGAATCACCTACAGGGGCCAGCAAGCTATAGGAAAGTCACCCTATATAATATTGCCCTGTATAGTATCTAACTCAATAAGTCTGTGATGAAGAAATGTTCATTTCTAAGATTTCCCGGGTGACACTGCTGCTGCCGGACCATGTGTGGAGAACCACTGACTTGGAAAACCTCTTGCTAGTTCCTGATCAGAGAACTGATGCTCAACTCCTACAGATGTCACAGCAGTGGAATGTGGTGAGAAATAATAAGGAATCCTAAAAGAGAGCCTTTAAGCTGGGCAACCAAGGCACTGATCTGTAGGTGAGTCAGGCAGGCTCATCGTACAGGTATGTAGCTCTTGGCCTGGAGCCCCAGTGAAGAACAGGCCCCACAAAGACAGTGAAGAGTGGAATAATTGCACCAGTACCCCAAGAACATAGGATGGAAAGCTATCCCTCAAATTTCCTCCTCACATGTGCACATGTAGTCAGCTAACCTGCTAGAAGAATGACCTTTCACTAATTAAAATATTAAAATATTGATCTGGTTTCTATTTTATAAGCTAAGTAGCAGAGGTGGAATGTTCCTTATCTGAAATGCTTGGGACAGAACTGTTGCAACTTTGAGTTTTATAATATTTAGAATACATGTGTACATGTGTATATGGAATATATATATATATATATATTCAAATATAAATATGGATATACATATTATGGGCACGGAGCCCTACTGTAAACACTAAATTCATTTAGTGTTCATTCTAAATACTAATTCATGTGCATATAATAGGTTGAAAGTAATTTTGTATAATACTTCTTGTGTACCTGCATTTTGTCACATGAAATTAGGAGTAGAATTGTTCACTTGTGCCACACTGTTGGTCCTCAAAAGTTCCAAATCATAGAGCACTTCAGACTTTGGACTTTTGGATTATTGATGCTCAGCCTGCTTTTATTTTAATAGAAAAAGAATCTCTTTGTATTGAAATGTGTTAGACCCAGAGGACTCATTTTGCAGGTGTGAATTAGAAGAATCTATGTGCTTTCACTGTTAATTCCATAGTGAAAGCTATTTTTGATCTTTAGGAATTTATTCAAGACTGATGAGCTATTATAAAATGGAATTAAGATCCCATTTTTCCTCTGCAGAATAAAGTATGATATAATACACTATAGATAAAGGGAATTACTTTATAAGCTATTTGGGCTTGTACTAAAAGCATATTGCTATATACTTCAGGGAAAATGTTTAATACATGTAGAAAACTGAGAGATCTCTGGAAAATTATATACAATCTGAGTAGCCAGAAAAAAAAAACTAGATATTTAAGCAATAGATAAAAATGATGGCTAATCTCTATGTACCAGCATATTTAAAATACAGTGCTCAGCTATTTGTTCCAAACCACTCTCGATATCACTGTGAGGGCATCTCTTACACATGATTAGTATTTGATATTGTAGGTCTGGAGGAAGGCAGCTTTCCTCTCATAGTGTGAGGAGCCTTATCCAATCCAATCAGTGTGAAATCCCAGACTGAGACTTCTTAAAGTAGAAGGATTTCTATCTCCAGACTGCACTCTACAAACTCAGCTTAAGCTTTTAATCTGCTGCCCTGAAGTATTTGGATTCAAGAAATTTCAACTCCTGCCTAAGTCTCCAGCCTGGCAGCTGGCCGTAGAGAATTCAGCCCCTACAAGTGCAGGAGCCAATACTTCTTAAAAACAATCTCCACCAGCCCTTTCTAGTTTTCCCTTGCTCTATCATATCAACACCAATAATCTATTGGTGTTATTTCACTGGGGAATGCTGGCTTATACAACAATATATCAATGACAGCACCAATCAGTTGGAGTTGGTGGATTTGGGGACTGTTTTTCCATGTAACTATGGTGAACCAAGCAATATATTTTTTTTTAATTTTGACTACTTGAGAGTGATTTAATTTTGTTTCTAATTTTCCTCTTCTCCATCCTTTCCTTTCTGGAAAAACAACGGAATTACTTGCTACGTATTGTTGATATTTTTCTGAAGCAGGCCTACCTGTGCTTCCGATAAGTTATTTTGGAAGATAAATAGGAAGGTAGATTTATAATTGAGAAGTGATTTGACCAGAGAGAGAAAGCACTGTCTACCTCACCATATATCTGAGGGTTAAATCATGTTTTTTGCAGCCTTAAGTGCCAAGACTTCAAGTAATTGTTCTGACCAGGAAGTAAAGGCTCATTGCATGCAAGAGGAAAGTTATGTCAAGTCTGCCATTATGCACAACTCCAAGGTCCATATGCTTAGTGTCTCCAGTCACAGTCTCCCAATACAAAAAGGTTCATGTGTATGTGCCCTTAGAGCTACAATACTCAAAGTTACAGAATGGGGAAAATTTTATGAACTGTCTTGTCTGTGCAAAGATCCACAATGTCAGGTGATAGAGATGCATGATTTGATTTGGTATGTTAGTATCTCAGTGGGGAAGATCTTATTATTGATATTTCCAGTTTCTGTGTGAAGAAATAAAAGAGTAGAAAAGGTATAATGTGACCAGCTCTGTCAAGTTGTTAATTATAGAAAAAAGGAGAATTTATACTATATCTAACTCCAAAACCTGTATCCTCTTCCTACACTAGATTTCTTCTTTGTGAAAATTAGACTTTTATAGTGCTAAACATAGTTTGAAGGGCTGGGGATAGATCTAGTGGCACAGCACCTGCCTAGCAATCATGAGGTCCTGAATTCAAATCACTATACCAAGTAAATAAAATATAGTTTGAATAAGTCTGTTTCTTTTAATAGTTAACCATCTTGAGTGGCTTTGGAAACCACGGAGCACCTGTGAATTTGCAAGAGACATCCAGGCTCTAGCCTAGGCTGGCCTGGTGTCCTGCCTTCCCTTGGCCACTGCCCAATGCATCATGGACCCTTTATGCCACAGCTTTTACATGCTCCTGCTACTGCTGCAGATTTCACCATGCCTATGCCAGGAACTGGAGGAGCCTTGCCACCCTGGTTTCGGTGCCAAGAACTACACTTTTACTGTTCCCTGGTGGCACCTAGAGAAAGGCCGAGTCCTGGGCAGAGTGAGTTTTGAAGGATGCACAGGTCAAACAACAACAGTCTACTATTCTGTCCACTCCCAACTCAAAGTGGGTAGAGATGGTGTAGTTACAGTGAAATGGCCTCTACAGCTTCATAAACCAGAGACCAGTTTTTGTGTCCATGCCTGGGATGTCTCCTTCAGAAAATTTTCCACCAAAGTTACACTGAAGGTAGAGGGAACCCATCATCAGCACTACAGCCACCACCAGCACCATGACAACCACCAACTCCAGGACCGTGACCAGGACAATTCCCCTGGAACACAGCTAGAAGTGATCAAATTTCCCAACTTCCACCATGGTCTCAGAAGGCAAAAGAGAGCCTGGGTTGCCCCACCCATTAGCTGCTCAGAAAATGAAAAAGCCCCATTTCCTAAAAGGCTGGTTCAGATCAAATCCAACAAGGACAAAAAAACTAAGATTTTCTATAGCATCACTGGCCAAGGAGCTGACACACCCCCTGTTGGTGTATTTATTATTGAAAGAGAAACAGGATGGCTGATGGTGACAGAGCCTCTGGATAGAGAAAACATTGCCAACTACACTCTCTTATCTCACGCTGTTTCATCGAATGGGAATGCAGTGGAGAAGCCCATGCAGATCCTGGTTAAAGTGATAGATCAGAATGACAACAGGCCTCAGTTCATCAAGGAGGTGTTTGAAGGATTTGTCATGGAAGGTACTCTTCCAGGAACTTCTGTGGTGCAGGTGTCAGCCACTGACGCAGATGATCCTAACACCTACAATGCTGAAATTGTTTATACTATCCTCAGCCAAGAGCCCACACTGCCTCACAGTCAAATGTTTATCATCCACCCGATCACAGGGGTCATCAGTGTGGTCACCACTGGACTGGACCGAGAGAGTTATCCCGTGTATACCCTGCAGATTCAGGCTTCTGACCTTCAAGGTAATGGCTTAAGCACGACAGCAAAAGCTGTGATCACAGTGACTGACATCAACGATAATCCTCCCATCTTCAACCTAACTATGTATAAGGGTCAGGTGCCTGAAAACAAGGCCAATGCCGTCATCACTACACTCACAGTGACTGATGCTGATGCCCCCAATACCCCAGCTTGGCAGGCCGTGTATACCATACTAAATGATCCTGACAAGCAGTTCATCATCACCACAGACCCGATAACTAACAATGGCATTCTGAAAACAGCTAAGGACTTGGATTTTGAGGCCAAGCAACAATACATTCTACATGTGACAGCAACAAATGTGGTTCCCTTTGGAGTGATTCTTCAGACTTTCACAGCCACTGTCATTGTAGATGTACTGGATGTCAATGAGGCTCCCATCTTTGTACCCCCTGAAAAAAGAGTAGAAGTACCAGAACACTTTGGGGTGGGCTTGGAAATCACATTCTACACAGCTCAGGAGCCAGATACATTTATGAAACAGAAGATTACATATCAGATTTGGAGGGACACTGCCAACTGGTTGGAGATTAATCCAGACACTGGTGCCATTTTCACTGGAGCTGAGCTGGACAGAGAGGCCTTTGAGCATGTGAAGAACAGTGTGTACACAGTGCTTGTCATCGCCACTGACAATGGTTCTCCAGTTGCAACTGGAACAGGAACCCTCCTCTTAATCCTCTCAGATGTGAATGATAATGCCCCCATCCCAGAGCCCCAAAACATGCACTTCTGCCAGAGGGATCCCCAGCCTCACATCATAAACATCACTGATCCAGATCTGCCCCCAAATACCTCCCCTTTCATGGCAGAGCTCACCCACGGGGTGAGTGTCAATTGGACCATTGAATACATGGATTCAACCCAAGAGGCTATCATCTTGAAGCCAAAGAAAACCATGAAGGTGGGCGACTACAAAATCAATCTCAAACTCATTGATAACCAGAACAAAGGCCAAATGACTACTCTGGATGTTGGCGTTTGTGACTGTGAAGGGGCCGTCAACAGCTGCATGAGAGCAAATTATGGGGAAGCCGAGCTGCAGGTGCCTGCCATCCTGGCAGGAATCCTTGCTTTGTTAATTCTGATTCTGCTGCTCCTATTATTTCTTTGGAGGATAGGAGTGATCAAAAAGCCCTTACTGTCCCTAGAAGATGACACCTGCGACAATGTCTATTACTATGGTGAAGAAGGCGGTGGTGAAGAGGATCAGGATTTTGACTTGAGCCAACTGCACCGGGTCTTGGACGCTCCGCCTGAAGTGACTCGCAGTGACGTAGCCCCACCTCTCATGAATATGCCACAGTACCAATCCTGCCCCACCAACCCCGAAGAATTTGGGAATTTTATTGATGAAAATTTGAAGGTCGCCGACAGTGACCTCACGGTGTCCCCCTATGACTCTCTGCTTGTGTTCCACTATGAAGGGAGTGGTTCTGAAGCTGCCAGTCTGAGCTCCCTGAACTCCTCTGAGTCAGACCAGGACGAGGATTACGATTACCTCAGTGAGTGGGGCAATCGCTTCCAGAAGTTGGCGGACATGTACGGAGGGGGCCAGGACAACTGAGGGAATTGGGAGACTCCAGCGGTGCGCAACGCAGAACAACATTCCTGTTCCTTGAAATGAATTCCTGGGAACAAGACTGATCCATTATACAGTTCAGAAAGTTATGGCTTCGTCATAGCTCTATTTTGTGTGTGTGTGTGTGTGTGTGTGTGTGTGTGTGTGTGTGTTAGAAAGGTTTTAACTTCATGGAATCTTTTTGTTTTGCACCCTCCACCCCCTTAATCTGTACATAGTAATGAGATCCCAAAGCTCATGGAATTTTGATATTTCAAAGTTTCAGCCTCAGACATTTTTGTTAACTGCAGGGAATAGTGGCACATACTTCTAATCTTAACACTCACGAGGCTGAGGCAGGAGGATTGCTGAATCTGAGGCCAGCCTGGGCTATGTAGTGAGTTTAATGTCAGTTGAACTACATAGACCCTCATTTAAAAACAGTAGATCAACTAACCAACAAATAAATAAAATTTGTTTCTGTCAGCAACTTATGGATTTCCTTTACGAGGTTTGCTTCAAATTTAAAAGGAAGGATGAAAGTAAAGCATCATATATGCATTTTTAAGATTTATTTTTCCTTTTTTTTTTTGAATTGAGCAGCTCCTTCCCCATCCCCTCACCACTGCACTGGTGTCCTGTGTCCTCATCTCTCTCCATGCTTATTCTTAAAATCCTGCCACACATGGGAGGCCTGCTGCAGACAAGCCTTAACTCTTTCAGGGAGGCAGGCATGTGTCCAGGTCTGGCCATGTCTTGACTGGGTATTGTGAAATCTTAAGACTTTTCTTGGTTTTTCTTTCCAGATCCTCAGCATTAGGTTGAAATGGGCATCTACACATTCACTTGTTCTGAGTCCATATTTGTTATGTGACTGTCATTGTGGAATGCCTGGATTCTATATCAGGAGCCTTGACTAGAAAATATGGCCAACTACAAGGTGCCACTTCTTTTCTTGTGTTTATTTATTAATGCCAATTAGAATAGTACCAACAGTGCTAGAGCCCAAGACAGCAAAGAACTACAGAGACAGCAGGACAGCCCATTATTATTTTGGCCATTTAGCAAGTTGATGTTGGGGATAGCTGACGTGGGTCAGCCTCTTTCCTTGACCATGCAGAAGCAGCAGCTCAATCTCAACATGCGATTCTTACCTAAGAACCCCATCTCATGGTGTGTACTTCAGAGCCCAACTTTTCTAAATGCCTACTTTTGATGGTGTCTAGAAAAAGTACTGGCCAATCTGGACATAGATGCCTGATTCTAAGTGTGCACAGATATAGAATATTGGAGATTTCCAATTTTTTTCTTAGGGGAGGAAAGATAGTACTGTTCTACTGGATGTTAAGAAAGAGGAAGCCTGGGAGTGGTGGCATACACTGGTATTTCTAGCACTCAGGAAGCTGAGGCAGGAGGATTGCTGAGTCTGAGGCCAGCCTATACTACATAGTTGAGACCCTGTCTCAAAGGTGTGGGGGCGCAGGAGAAAGGACTTTGGTTGAAATTTTTTCTTTTTTTAAAATCCAAATTTCAACTGTTGACTACCACAGAGAAGAGTTCTTTGAAATTGCTTTGCTGATGACTGTTTGGGGAAAGGAAAAACCAATGTCTGTAATCAGTTGTTGGAACTGTCTTGATTTTTGCTGCAGTTTAAACCATATCTAATATAGTTGAGTATCAAGAATATCATTGTAGTTTTGAGTGTAAAGTGTGTGGGTGTTAATAATTTTATATTTCTTTCACAGTAGAAAAGGAAATAATCCAGGCTAAGAAAAGTATTTGCAATGGTGATACATTTTTATAAATTTCATTAAAGAATTTTGTTAAACCATTAAAAAAAGATAGTAGGCCATCTTGATTTTCCTCAGACTGGCACCTTGTT
>PVKN010044253.1:0-10117 GCA_004027915.1 Capromys pilorides
GGGAGCCCCACACACCTCCTGTCCCCAGGCTGTGCCATTCTCTCCCACAAATTTCTGGTGGAGATGTTCTTTCCTTAGCATCCAGAATTACCCCTAAGAGTTGCTTAGCAGAAGTGATACTTTCAAAGAGCCCGGGCTGCAGCTCAGGACGCCATCAGGCCAGACTTGCAATACCCAAAAGCTCTGAAGTGGGGTGGGGGAACAAGTGGAGAGTGGCCAGTTCCCAGGGGTGTGCTGGGATGCGGAGCCAGCTAAGCCCATGCATGCCCCAGATTCCCTGAAAGCATGCAGGCCAGCGAGACCTCCATGAGGACCAACATGCCCTCTTCTTCAAAGCCTAGGCAACATTTAAGGGAAAGTTCAAGGAGGGGGACACAGGAGGCCCTGCTGTCTGCAAGACTTGTCCATGTTGTGCCCTCAGTAGGAGTCTGTAAGAGGTCCTGAGGAGGCTCCTCAGAGGAGCCATAGGGACACTGCTGAGCCCTATAAGGTAGATTGGCTGTGGCCTCTGCAAACCCTGCCTGCCCAGCCAGGGACCCAGAAATCATCCAAGTGGCATTGCAGTTCTGTATCTCCTGAGAGGGGGGAAGGAGGAGGAGACTCTGGAGAGCTGCACCCTCAGTCTTTCCTGCCTCCAGCATCCCTTTCATCACGAGGCAGTGAGAGCCACTGGGGGAGCAGGTCACGCTGACAGCGGAGGCAGCCCTGAGCTGCAGGAAGGTGTGGACAGCGCCGAGGTCACACCTCATGAGGACCCCATAGAGCATTCACGTCTTGTGGACTGCTCGCTGGTGTTCCCCTTCCACCACAGAGGGTGTGTGGGGATGGAAGACTGGGTGCACAGCCTGGACTGCCCAAGGCCTCAGAGTCCAAGGGCAGCATGAAGCAGGCGATGTTTCCCAAGCCTGACCCGGGCATCCCAGCCAGCACCTGCTCAGCCAGCTCGAGACAGGTCTCCTAGTGGCCAGCAGCGCCCATGGCCTCTCTGTGCAGCGCCCCTATCTCATGGAACACACCCCACATCCCTCCTGGGCGGGGCCCACATTTACTGCCTAGCAACAAGAGCGTGGGGCTGTTCAACACGGCCTGCTTTTACAGAGGCTTTGACAAGTACTTCCTGGGCCCGAGACCCCCACCCAAGGTCCAGGTGACAGACTCTGCATTCCTGGGAAGACAGCCCTGGTGGGAACTGTTCCTCACAGTACCCTGTCACATTGTGGATGGAGCAAGCCTATGCCAGGCAGCTACTGAAAAGATGTCAGAATTGCACACGGCCTTCTGGCTCCCGATGGGGTGCTGGGGGATCCACCTGCTGCTTCACCTGTCTTCTCCGATCTCTTTTGAAAGTGACTCTTTCTCCACACCCCATCCGCCTCCCTTTGTGCTCTGGCGTGACCTGCTTCTGAGCTACGTCCTGGAACTCCTGCGAGTCCTGCCTGCTGGAGAACACGGCATCTTTTGAACACAATCCGAGATAAGTTCTCTTTTATTTTGAAAGAACCGGGAAATTTCCAAACAGTATGAACTTAGGCTCCTTCCTTCTTCTCTGAGCTTCAACTCTAAAGCTGAACACTTTATATTTTCTTCCTGGGGCTTCCTAAGAATCGCAAATAAAATATTCAAACAGGACATTAAAAAAATGATATTTCCTCCTTGATGTTAAGTATGCCAAAACAAGCGCCACCATATATGGCCCTGAGATATATTTTGTAATCCATTAGCTTTTCTGAAACTTATAGATTCTAATTTTTTTTTTTGTACTTTAGTTCAGGGACTACAGGGTCTCACTACACAGATTGGACTTCTAGTGATCCTCCTATTTTCAGCTTCCCAAGTGCTGGGATTGCAGGCGTGCGTCGCCACGCCCAGTCTCAGTTGCCCTCTCTGAACGCCCCGGGGGGCGGGACCAGCACCGCTCTCTCTGGGATCCAACCCTGGTCCCTGCACCTGTCTAACTAAGCAGGTGCGTTAGTCTGCAGAGCTATTTGGCCGGCCCTTAGATTCTAATTACTAACGAGCACGGTTAATGTCAAATGATTAAACCACCTCCTCGTTCCTCTGTCTAGGTTACTGTACTCTTCGAGCGCAGCAGGGGCTAGGAAGTTTAGCCTGCCTTGAGAGCAAACCAGTCCTGGAGAATCTGAGACCTTTCCCTCTTTCTACCGCAGTTCCGTCCTCTGACTTGCTCTCCTGCTGCCTTGGAGCTGTACTCTGCCACCTTTCCCCTGCTTAGCTGCTGATAGCAGCCATCTCGCTTCTGGAGCAATCTTTGGAAGCCTGAGGCTGCCCTTCCATGACCCTGTCTTTCCTCCCTCATCTGGGAGGATAGACAGAGAGCAGCGTGTCTGTCAGCCTCAGTCTGTTCCCAGAGAGCTGATCAAAGCAGCCAAGGGTCAGTGAAAGGCCGCTTCCCCAATTGGCCTAATCTTCCAGCTCTGCTAGCTTTTGAAGATAATGTCATTAGGAGGCGTGGTGGCTCTGGCTGGGAGAATAAGGGGACAGAACAGAGCGAGGAGAAATGGCTCCTGTGAGATGGCAGTCTGGAGACTGAAGATGAGGTGTGGATGTCGCAGCAGGCAGGCAGGCAGGCAGGCGCGTGGGCGGGGAGGAGATGCTTGCAGGGAAACCGATGTGACCAGCTGGAGCCTATCGTAGGCTCCATCCTCAGCACTCACGCGGGCGTGGATGGGGGTGTCGGGGTGCGCTGGGGCTGGTGCACGCATCTGTCGGCCTTGGGGCAAGTTGCTTAGGCTCAGTTCTTCATCCCAAAATGAGGCTGCAAGGGCTGACTTGATAGCTCAGTGGATCGAAGCGCTTGCTTAGGTAGAGCGCAGCAGCCAGGGTTCAATCCCCAGCTTGCCGGCTCCGTCGCCTGGTGCGCTGAGACAGGGCCTGAGATGGGCGTGGCGGCGCGCGCCTATAATCCCAGCACTTGGGAAGTTGAAAATAGGAGGATCACTGTGAATCCGAGCTACGTAATGAGACCCTGTAGATCCTGTAGACCCTGTCCTAAATACAGAAAAAAAATGAGGATGGAGTATGTGGAGAATTAAATAACAGGGGTCAGGCCTTTAGAGCAATGCCTGCCACAGTAAATGTTTGTTTCTTCTTCTTCTTCTTCCTCCTCCTCTTTCTCCCCCTCCTCTTCCTCTTCCTCCTCATTCTTTTCCTCCTCCTCCTCTTCCTCCTCCTCCTCCTCTTTTTTTTTTTTTAATTTTATTTATTTATTTATTTGTTTGCTTGTTGTGTTTGTTTCTTTATTTATTCATTTTGTGGCTGGCTCAGCCTGCCCTGGTGGTGGCGCTGGTGCAGCATGTGGTGCCAGGGATTGAACTGCAGTCCCCCCAGTTGCCTGAGCCCTCCTAAGCAGGTGCTTTAGACCACTGAACCATCTCGCCGGCCCCCTCCTCCTCCTCTTGCATCTGGCAGGCAGGTGCTTATTCTACTGGGCTATCACCCCTGGTTCTCGTTCTAATTAGTCTTGTATATTCATGATAAAAAATATTATTTCTATGATAATTTTTAACATTATATGAAGCAGCTTAAATATCTACTGGATTACCTACTGGAGCACTTCTGTTATTACAGATTTATTCTTTCTTTCTTTTTTTTTTTTTTGTGGCCAGCTCAGCACACTCTGGGGGCAGGGCTGGCTCAGCATGTGGTATGAGGGACTGAACCTTGGTCCCTGCGTGCTTGCCTAAGCAGGCGTGTTGGGTAGCTGAGCTACTTTGCCAGCCCTGTTATTACAGATTTATGGGCTAAAACTGCCCTATTGTCCAAGGTCAAAGTTTTAATTTTATGGTGACACTACATTAGCTCTTAGGGCCGATGCTCTTGGTGATTTATGCATTTCTGGCTGCAACACGTGTTTTCTATTTTCTGCCTCTCTGACACATCCGAGGGTGGAATATTACCATACAGCTGTGTCCTTTTAAGTGTAATAGTTACAACAAAAATTATAATTAAGAATGAGAACTAAACCGATGTGGATATGTAAGAGCTGTTACACTATTAAAACATTACCGACCACAGGCAAGGGCATTGGAGTAAGCATGAATTCTTAAAAGTTCATAGAGTGATCCTGAATTTAATCGGTTTTTCCTTTCCATTATCTTTCGTGTGTAGACCCATGGCTTCGCAAATGCAACCTTCATTTATTAACTCACTGGCTGGGTGCTGAGTTACATTAACTCTTCCTATTCATCCACCCTCCCTGAGGATGCTAGCAGGCACCTGGATGCTTCATAGATGTGAAAAAAAGAGAAAGTAGAAGAAAAGCCCTTGAGAAGTGAATCAAGAAATGAACCTGGGAAAATTGGGAGCTAACTGTAGTGTAGCAGGTCATTTTCTAGGGAGGTAAGTAGGTTTTAGAAATACTTAAAACCTAGGTAATTGAAGTCTGTGTTTACTGATAGTTACTTCAGTGTCCCCCACAGTACAAAAAACAAACAAACAAAAAACCCAAAAAAACCAACAAAAGAAAAAACTTCTACTTTTTCAAGGGCCAATATCAAGTTAAATCCGAGGTAAAGACTCTGAACTATTGGATTAAAGGAGGAGTCAGGGGCTGCTGTCTCCTCCCAGCAGGCAGCACAACCACTTCCACAGAACAGCTACCAGCCCTGTCATTACCTGGGAGCTCAGACTCAATGGAAATGGGCCTGAGCCAGCGAAAAGCAATTGCTTTCTCACCAAACAGAATGACCTAGAAAGTGATGACAGGAGACCTCTCCAATTTGGTGCAGAACAAGACAGCCATTTTTTATGTCTGACTTCTAAGACCCCTAGGCAGATACTGAACAAACTGTGACAAATAATGTCAATTCCAGTATGGCTCTGAAATTCACCTTCTCTCTGGTCAAACCATACAACTGCCTTGAATTCATTTTCATGCCCAAGATGCAGATTCTATGAATTTCATATTTAAATGTGCTTAGTCATCTATCAGGGCTTCACAGTGTGGAGTTCAGGGCTTTTTGATGGCCATGTTAGAGGAATATGGACCCACTGTCCTGGGTAACAACTGTATTTCTGGGATCCCCCTAGCCCAGGGTAGGGGTGAAGCCAGAGGCTCCCCTGAGCTTACCAGGATGGGGGTGATGGGGGAGCAGAAGCCCTTTGTGAGCTGAATCCTTTGCTCTTTACCAATTGATAGGTTTGAACTCTGATCTCTAAATTGATTGTATTTGGAGACAGGTATTAAAAAGGGCAATTACGTTAAAATGAGGGTGGACCCCAATCTGGCATAATTAGTGTCCTCTGTGACGTAGAGTTTAGGACACAGGCGGAGAAGAAAGACACGGAGAGATCAGGTGCCCACAAGTGAGGAGAAAGACTCATGGGATCTGAACTGACAACAGGCTGACCTAGGACCTCTGCAGTCCCAACTGTGAGAAGAGGAATCTCTATCACTTAAGCCTCCTGTGATAACACAAGCAAACTCAGCCAGCTGTATTTGTAGAAGAAGCTCCTGCCACCCCCACCATGAGCCTAGGGACAGAAGCTTGGCGACCGACTGCGCATCAGTTCCTTCAACGACTCTTACAGCAGGGGAGGAGAGTAGGCAGTATGTGAGAGGACCGGCCTGCTTCTCTTTTTAAAATTTTCTTTTGCTCTATTATTGCAAAAGCCTGGTGTATTTCTTATGGAAATATTATAAAGTACAAACCAGGCCCATGTATATAATCCCAGCACTCAAGGAGGCTGAAGCAAGAAGAACTCACGTTAGAGTTTCACGTAGGCCAGTGAGACCCTGTTTCAAATTAAAAAACACATAAGTGAAGAGCTAGGGATGTAGTTCATTGTGGCTACCGTGGGCTCAAACCTAAGGCTGCAAATAAGACGAAACAAAGCAAAACCCCCAAAATAACAACCGCAAAGATGAAAAAGATGAAGGAACAGAATAGAGCTTGCCTTGCCCCTCAGGGATACCCAGGCATGTACTGTGTAAGTGTTTTAAACTTCTTCCCATAAACACGCAAAATCCATATACATAACACATGCACACATATGTAAATGCAGCAGTAAAATGGAATGGCTTATTTTTGTAGTCATCTGTCAACGTCAGTAATTTCTCACATCTAAGCTCATTTCCAGTGGCCCGACTGCTTCATTACATGGATGGTATTCTAGCAAGGGAGCTGGGCTTTGGGACATGCAGGTTCAGGTACACGGAAAGACGAAAAGCTTTACTGTATGACTTTTAAGGCAGTGCCTGTTTACACCCAGCTAGTCTATTTCAAGTGATACCCAAGGCCCCGTTACTGGGAACTCTACACTCAGCTGCTCTGGGTATCCTAGCCAAATTCCTAGGCAGGATGGTGTGGAAATTAGAGGACACTGAACACTGGTGCCACCAGGGATTTGGGGAGCTGGAGCTCGTTGGGGGGGCATGGCATGGATAGAGGAAGCATTTCCCCCTTTGGGGGAGTGACAGGTGGAGGCCAGGTGTGGCAGAGTCGAGGAGTGTGTGGCTCAGGTGGCAGTGTGAGCTCTTCCAGGACAGAGCTCATGGGGTCAGCTGCCAGGAGCAGCGGGCAGAAGAGAGAAGTGTGAAGGACTCTCACTGCCCACCCCGAGGGTGGGGAGGACTTCTCTGCCAGGGGCTCCGAGCAGCTGGACCTGGGGCTGTCTCCAAGAGATCCTGTGGCCGGGAGCCAGAGGTCACTGCGATCATGACCACTCCTTGTTAATTTTATCCCCAAGCTTTGAGGGCCTGGGAAAACAGGTTATTCTAGGGAACGAGAAAAGAAAGACTGATAGCCTTTGCAGTTTTCTGCATTAATGGAAGATACTATTTGATTTTGGTTCATTGCCCAGTAGAGGAGATCTCTGGGGGTAGAGTGAAGTGGAAAGTCAATCTAATCTTTCAATGGAAAAGAAAATGTTTTAATTTATAAACATGAAAATTATGTGGCATTCGATAAAGTGCATTGGCAAGTAAGCTTCTGCTATGTAATATGATGAATAAAATAGGTTAATTCCTCTTGAGAGAAGAAATATGTCTTTCACTCAGTGGAAGACTACAGAACCCCTCCCCCTTTTTTCTTTCATTTTTTTCTCCTTTGTTTTTTCAGATGGAGTTTAACTATGTAGTTCAGGCTGGGCCTTGAATTCACTAGGTAGCAGCCCAGGCTTGCCTCAGCCTCTCAGTGATCCTCCTGCCTCAGCCTCCTGAGTGCTGGAAGTACAGACATGGGCCACCTTGTCCACAAAAACTTTCCACAAGGTCTGTCTAAGGAAGATAAGCCACAGCCTCTGATTTGGGGGCAGATGGAGCATGTGGAAAGGGAAGAGCCTGTACCTGTGGATAGGACAGATGTGGCCCTCTGACTGTGTTTTGGGGTATCAGAGTGACCCCCCTGTCTTTGGACTTTTGCTAGTCAGATATAAAATCTAAATCTGAAAAACGATCACACTGATTTTGAAATAAACACGTTATAGTTATGGGTGAAGAATTAATGACCTTTTATATGTCCAAAAATGTTAGTTCAGGAAAAGAAAAACAGCATGCTGTTTATTCAACAGATGGCGTTACCTCGCAGGTGGGATCCCAGAGGCTGTCGCACATCCTAGAAAACCCACTACACTGGGGCCCTTAGCGGAGAAATTGAAAATGCAGGGGCGGCATTCTCGGCAACCCAGGCTACCTGAGCAGCCATTTGCCATACTAATTAATGCCTGGGGCTTATGGTCACTGCTTCTAGTAATGTAGAGGCCAGAGGTAATTTGTATTCATCCCATGATGTCTCAATAAATGTAGTATTAAAATATTTATATGAGTTTTTCTTTTCCTGAAGCATGTACATTTCTTGGAGGACCGCTTTGCATGTACGGTTGCGTGTGCGTTGTGGGTGTGTGGTATGGGAGGTGGGACTCCATTGTGCTAAGCTGTACCACTTAATACCGGCCACTGTGGCACATCCCTAGCTTCTCGGCTTCTTTGAAATGTTGACTTAGTAGCCAAAGTTCCTTTCAAAAGTTACCATGTTTTCTACATATGCTCAAGGCAATGAATAAATTTTCAATAAAACAAAACCAATTACTTCTCGTGGATTGTTTCCTTCCGTCTCCAAGGGGGACTACGGAGAGTTAGTTTGCAAATGGTTATGGAAAACACGGCTTACCGTCTATCACTGGCTTGGGCTGGGAGCTTTTCAGGCGCAGCGAGGGCCGGAAGCGGGTGCGGTCGTTGAAGCTCCAGCTCTTCTGCACTTTGGTGGGGCTGCCTTCGGCTGTGATGTCAGTGCTCGGGGACCTCCTGTCACCTACTGAGGCTTGTCTGCTCTTAATACTCTGGCCCCTCGGGCTAGCCATGCGCACTCGCTCCTTAAAACTTAGCTTCTGACTGTGGGAACAGAGGTATGATTATTGCATTTCAAGCAATTTCTTCCAATTCACTTGAGTACATAATTTGATGCAACCATATATGGTCATGTATTATGTGTTTCAATAGACGAGTGTTTTCAATGAGCAGGAGCCTAGAAATGTATTTTTCCCTTATTGAAAAGTTGAGTTTCTTTTTAGTCTTTCTACCTGTGCTCATCTGAGATGCACCTAATGCAGGTGTCCACAACCTCCTTGGATTCCTTCTGGAAAGGACAGAGATCAGGTAGAGCAGCCTGAGCTCAGTTACACTGAAGACAGATTAGTCTGCAATTTACTTTAAAACATATTGGGCAGTTTTAGCTTTAGCCTCAACTTATAAGACTTAAGAAAAAGTTAATTGCTTTGCTCAGGAGCATATCTCTTTGTAATTTCTAAAGAGTTCTACATGACAACAGGGATGACAGTTACATATCCACATCCATTCTGCATGCATTTTCATGTTCCAGGCAAGGTTATGATAACTATAAACTCATGCAGTCTTGTAACAGTTGGTAGCACTGCACGTGTACAGAACAGATGACACTTAATGGGACATTTGCTTGGTGCTTACATTCATTCTTAGGAGACATCACCCACGCAAGGTGGAACAGCCTCAACATGACAAGTACCATGAGTGACTCATGGGATGAGATGTAATCAATGTTCACTAACACAATTTTCTGCGGTTAAACAGGTTATCGATTTGCTGTGGCAGCTACTGGCAAATTATATTTGTTCTGACACTCAGTTCTTTGGTGCTGCACAGGGTTGAACTGCTGTGTGCTGGGGAGGGACTTTAAGAACAGCGGACTCTGTAGTGCATGTTCACACTTTCTTAATCTAGAGATGCGGTGTGATGTGCCAGGAAGGGCCGATGGTCATCTCTATGTTGGAGATAAAAGAGCAGATAGCCCCTGAGAAGCTGGGGAAGCTCTGTGTGCCCATTTGGTTTGGTTTCGTTTGTAAAAGACTCACGCTATTCACCGGCAGGCAGCACAGTGTTACCAGTGTGCAAGGGTTGGGGCTCAGCAGGGACTGAAGAAATAGGAGGGCAATGGGAGCCTGAGGCACAGTCCCTGGAGCAGCTTTTCTGAGTCCAGTGCGGCCTTTGTGGGGATGAAGGCAGCGTTCTCATGGGGCAGAAGCATCGGAGACAAAATGGAGACCTCAGCTTCCCCACTTACCGCAGAGTCCACTGTCCCCGACTGCAGCATGCCAACAGCAAATGGGATTAGTGGTCATGTGTTTCCCAGCTAATGAGAAAGAGTAACATTGATCTTTCCATGCCTTTGTGCTTAAAAAGACGATGTTCTACAAGGCCGTGTGTGGTATGTGTGCTCACACGATGAGGAATCACAGCATGGACTCTTGGGGTCAGAGTTCTGCTCACAGGAAACAAATGGACCATGCAGCTGCCAGCTCCCCCTGCAAAGCAGGCACAGCCACGTCCAGGATCAGCTGAAGCGCGTGCACAGAGCAGGCGGGCAGCTTTGTGACGAGGTTAGGGGAGCTGAGAGTTTTCTGTGACAGTCCTGCCTTTGGAGGGCTCACTGCACTTGACATGTGCGTGATTTCGCGGTAGATTACAGTACACATGCACAACAATGACGTCATCACGTCATCAAATTGCGTCCTTTTTTATTCTCACGCTGGGTTTTCTGCGTCATGTGAAAGTCTTTCATCATTTAAACAAGTCTTTCAAAGGGATAGTGCCCAACAACACCTGCTTTTCTTAATTTTTTTAATA
>PVKN010044254.1:0-10115 GCA_004027915.1 Capromys pilorides
AGCAACTTTTGAAATTTTTATACACAATCTGTGTTTTGATCTTGTACCATACATGAGCTATTTATTTACAAACACATATATTTCTAAGGGTTATACCTGTGTAAGAATCCAAATTCTTGTATTTGCATAACAGAAAAAGATGACTTTAATAGGGCTATCCAAGCCCAGAAAATTCAGTTTGTTTCCTGCTGAGAAAAAATAAAGTACACAATTCTAGAAAAATCATCAATCATTGTTTTGCTATGACAAAGGATTCCAAGTTATGATTTTTTTTTACTCTAGTTTTTGTTTACATATTGCAGAAGAGAAAAATATACACTTCAAATAACCTGGAATGAAATCTACATAAAGAAGAGAAAAAAATTCTAAGTGTACTTATAGTCCTCAGGACTAAATGTTTACAAGCTCAAGAAAAGAGCCTACTCATCTCTGTGACCAGAGTCCTTTGATGATTTTAACTTATAGCTTATGAATTCTGTAGGATGCACTAAAAACACTACAACTAATCCAATTAGCTAATGCCTGAAATGTTTTCCCTGAAGATTCTGCTAGTTTCAAGTGCTTACTCAAAATCCAGTGTTTCATCTGTTTGTATGCCATTCAGTTCTCCTTCTGCGCATCCAAATTGGATATGCTCAGTTGCTTCAAAATGTATCACCTTTCTCTCCCTCTCTGAGGCACATGACCCATTCCTAATGATTGGACTCTGATGGTCAACATGTTAAAGGGCCATCCCTCTGTGTGTGCAGGTAACACATTTTCAAGCAAGACTTGGCATACGTGTCTTTTATGGTGTAATTATGCACAAAAAATAGTAATGGTGCAGGCAAATTTTTCAGGCTATAAAGATGGGAGTTTCAAACCTTGGTCCCACTGTGATCTCTAAATTTCTCATAAAACTCCCTTCATTTCAAGTCACTAAAAATGAAATTTCAGCTAATGTTAATCTTTGGCTACTTCAGTAACATTTTTATTTATTATGTTTCAGAACTATACTTCTTTTTGTCAAAGTAAAGACATGTACCTTTTCTTTGTATGTTGAAAATCCTGCCATAGAAACCATATGAAGCAGGAACATTGCTGAAGGTCAATCATATCTGGTGATGAGGATTTGGATAAAGTCTACACTATGAAGCTGGCACAGAATTTGATGTGTGATGCTAAGGAAATGCTGCGATGAATGTCAGGAGACCAGCATTTTTATTCCAACTATGACACTGGCTCTTTGACTTAAACAATGTTTCCTACTCTCTGGGTTTTCAATTTTCTTTTCATTGGAGAGTTTTGTCATTTGGCTTCTTTTGTTTTATGTTATGGTACCGTTTTCCCATGATTTAAAAATGCCTGAGATATATGACAATAAACATTGTGCTTTCCAATTGTTTATCTTTGGACTTAGAGGACAGAACTTCCCAAGCAATACTGTAAGATATCCTCTAAGGGGGAAAGTCCTGACCTTACCAGATACTTAGGCCTTTTCTAAGCATTTCATATGTACTTTAATGCAAGTGTCATTTCTTGACCCCAGGTTTGACTCATGATCTGTCCTGTGGAGCTTTGATCTGGTTTTCCAGAATGGTTGTCCTATACAATGAACCTGTGCATAAAAGTTTTCTGCAAATGAGTTGGTAGATAGGCTTGGGTGACATAGATATTTGCTTGAAGGCCTTTTGAGAATCACTGAATATAATGCACTTTCCCAAAAAATTAATAAGTATCCCATTAACCCGTTAATTTTATTTTCTTCTGTCATTTTGTTTTTATTTTTTTCTTATAAGGTCACTGCTAGGGATCACGTTTCTTTTGTAGGATTATGAGTCTTCCCACTGATTAGTATTTATTTTATCAGTTGACATTTAGTGCATATATCACACAGTTCTTCTACTGGGCCACCTTCAACCTCATTACCATCAGAAACCCAAAATTCTTCTTAGTCTAAAATACTAACTGAATTCTAGGAACATGAGTCAAGAGCATTCCAGGTTGAAGCCCAGCCTATGCAGCTCAGCAATTTCATAAGGACTTATTTCAAAATTGGGGAAGGAAGGGAAGAGTCCACAAAAAAATCCTGAAATGATATAGCTTACTTTGTTTGGTCATACAATTTTCTTGTTTTGTTTTGTTTTGTTTTATGTGTTCTCTTGTGGTCAAACTGTTGAGGTCAAAATAACTAGATTTTTGGACAACCAGCCCAGCTTTAAATTATCCATTCAGAAAGTTTTCTGAGCAGGATGGTGTTTCTTGAGAAGCAAGTCATGAGGAATAAGGAATTTTATTCTAACCACCTCTTTTTGTTCGACTCTCTCTCTTATGAACCAGACTTATCAAAACAGGGATAAGAAATAATAAAGTTAATATATTGTTTTAGCGGTAGCTAAATCAAGATAGCACATGCAAAATAATTTAGGGATTACATTTACTTTCAGAAATATTCAAAAAATGATACATCAATATTCACTTGGAAATGGAAAGCTCTGGGTTCCCATCTTTGCCCACCTTCCCCTCATGTCTGACCTTGGATAAATGCTATCGCTTTCCTGGACCTCACTTTCCTAAGATGTAACACATGAAGGACTCACAGCCTACCATACCAATTCATATATGACTCTATGATTTATATCACTCCTACGAAAGGGAAAATAATCAGTTCAAGCAATTTTGTAAACAAAACAAATGAGCCCAATAATTTTTTATTGATCTATAGGTTGTTAGATATTTATTTCCCAAGTGAAAGCCACCTTCATCATCATTTTGTAGCATGCTAAAATAAATTGGAGCAACGATCCTCGTTGGAGATTTGATCAGACACTAATGTTATCTGTGGTATTTTTCTTATGCTGATGATTATGAAGTTCTCATTGATGACATAGAAAACAATTAACTGGAAAATATGTGTAAAGCAAAAGGGAAGAGGAAATAAACATTAAAAATGTTATATATTCTTAACTTTACTATAAATTTCACTTTATCCAACATTGTTTCTTAATAGAAGTAACAGCTTTTCGTGTTCTCAGGCACATTTTAAGATGTCTTAGACTTATTCTGGAGCATCTGCTGCAAATGTGTCCCTCAGAGATGCTCATAAGAATTGCATAACTTAAAAGCAATGGAATAATATTCCATGTGTGAGAAACATAATTTGTGAAGTGTATATACAATATGCTTTCTCGGTCACTGGATTCTTGATTATTATCAAATCAGTGATGTTATTTTTTCAAAAATTTTCAACCAGTGTTCCACTAAATATTAAAGCCTGACTACATAGTCAACAGTAAGCTGCATTGATGACACAAGTCCTCAACTTCAGAGTGTTATTTTCTTTTTTAATGTAGTACTGATGATTGAATCCAGAGATATTCTATCAGTCAGCTACAGCTCTGCTATTTTTAGTTTTATTTTTAAACAGAGCCTAGATAATTTTCTAGGTCTACATAGAACTTGCAACTTTCTGCCCCAACCTATCAAGTAGTTGAGATTAGGAGCCTGTACCACTGTACACAGAGTGCAATTTTTTAGTAGAAGGCATACATTGCAAACTTCTGGATGTAAACAAGAGTGAATAGATGATTAAAATTGTCTTTAACCATGTCCCAAATAGAGGAACTTAAGCTTAATGGGAGTTAATGCAATAGATAAAGCAAAGATTGGCTGACTGAGGTAGTGCAAAACTGCTAGTGAGGAGCTCTGATGGTCAGCAGTTCCATGGAGACCTTGGGTGTGCGTTGCAAGGCCTGGTACTCATTCTTGTGTGTGCATAATGAAGTGTAAGATTAGGAGGTCCCCATGGATGTGAGAGGTAAGTGCAGAAGGTTTATAGAGATTTCCTCAAAGATAAGAAACTCTAATGAGTCTGATGCTAGAAAAACAAGGACGGAGTAGAGAGATGAGCAAAACAAGAATTGAAAGGTGTTGTGTATGTGTGAATTCCCTACAGTGAATGCAAATGGGTACCGTATGTGGATGCTAATATAAATTAATTAATTAATTAATTCTGATCATTGCACTACCTTCTCCAAGCTAATGTTGCCAATATATTGCTTAACCAAATTGTCAGGAATAGTAGAGCAGTCAAACACCAGGCGAGCTCATTGCTGAATATAAGCTCCATTCACAGCAACACCAGCTGAAATCAATATACTATTTTTTTTTTAATGTATTTGGTACAGGGTCTACAGGGTTTCACTACACGGACTCAACTCATAGTGAATCTCCTGTTTTCATCATTCCAGGTGCTGGAATTATAGGCACTCACCCACCACACCCATGCTCAATCACCATCACAGTATGCCCCAGGGTTAGGGCCAGCATAGCATGCTGGGGATCAAACCCCAGCCACTGAGCTCTGCCTAAACAGGTGCTTTAGTCCACTGAGCTATCTGGCCAGCATCTGTATTGCCTTTAAAAATAAAACAAAATCTTGTTTTTCATTTTTATAAGCAAGTACTGAACAATTTAAACCTCTCCAGCTGCAATCTCTATATATCCATAACTTACAATTATTTCAAATATTCCTATTAGATATTTTCTAATAATACCAATAATTATCATTGCTGCTAACAATAGAATTCAAGAACTACCTCTAAGTTATATCAATGTTATATAAGCTATACCGTTTTAACTGTGATACATATTTTGTTTCATAAAACCAAGTAAGTGTTACTTTGAAAACAATTGTTTCATTTTAGAACATTTACTTACCGCTCTCTCACCTACAGGTGCCTGTGACAGAGCAATGGCTTCCTACTCCAGGTTAAGTAGGAGGGTAGAAAGTTTACAGAGACTTTTCATCCACCTCAAAGCTAAGGAAAAATCTCTCAGTAGGCTATAGCTATGGTGCCACAGTATAATAAATAAATCAAAACTTCAACTTGCTTCCTTCCTTCCTTCCTTTCTTCTCTTCTTCCTTCTTTTCTTTCTGTCACATTTCTAGTAATTTCTGCAGTGGGCCAGCTACATGATACAGACGGCTAGACTTGTATTTTAAGAGGTTTCAATTTACATTTTCTAGGTGTTGCAATGTAAAGGGAGAGGTTGAGTTCTGCGCAGTTCAGGGCAGATCCATTTTGCAGCTGCAGTACAACTTACCATCACCCTGAAGCCTCATCTATAAATGAAAATTAACACGTTTAACACCAAAATATGTACCACTGAAACATCTGAACTGATGATATTCAATAGTTTCTAGTGACGATGGTGATAGTGATATCATTCATATTGATGATGACAATTATTATAAACATGATATTTCCATCCTGGTAGAAAAAAAAAAATGACTGTTTTAGGGTTACATGTCTTCTTCAAAACAAATTTGGTGGAATTGTTTGTTTGTTTGTTTATTTATTTATTTATTTACCTGGTACAGTGCTGGCATGGCATGAGGTACCAGAGATTGAGCCTGGGTCTTGAGCTTGCCAGGCAGGTATTTAGATTACTAAGCTAACTCCCCAGCCAATTTGGTGAGTTTTGCCAAACATATCCTATTATGAAAGCCTATTATAGAAATCATTTTCTTACCTAACTGTGTCCCCAATACTGAGTAAATAAAACTAAAACCAATCACAGTGTACAAATAAGATTTCTCCTTGAACCATAATGCTACAGGGAACAACAAAATGTCAAAATGTCAATTCAGAGTTTGTAGTTTTTAGAGCCACTGCATACCGTCTTCCAAAACATTACTTTTTGGTGGTTTCTACCTACCATAAAGAGGATACCCACCATCAAGGTAATATTATCTCCTGCAAGAACACATAAGTGTTTTGTGTTTTCCACTGAGTACGTGTTTGTATGTCTGTTAGTGCGCATGTGGATTTTATTTTGATAATTCTTTCTATATCTTTGTCTCCCTCTTCCTGCAGAAGATACTTATTGGAATGAAGCCCTCTTAACAGACATCCCAAGGACCCTGGCGTGGCTTGGCAAAGAAGAAACCCCATGCTTGGTGTTCAGCTGGGCTTTGCCAAGCCAGCACAGCTCTAATTGCATCTTTCCCCCGGCTTACGCTATCCACCCCCTCATCAACCCTCCTTCCCCTTCTTCCCAATAGTCTTTTGTGTGTGTTGAAAAAGATATTATTATAATGAATACTCATGTTTACAATGAGTTTCAGAGGATTTGGTAGAACAAAAAATGTAGATATTTTATTAGTAGTAGCTTTCCAATGGAGATAATATTTATAGAATGGGCTTGTGTGTTTATAGCTTCAAAGATAAATAAACTGACTAATATCCAAACATGATTATCAATGTGTCAGCTTCCAAGAACATTGGCATTTAGCAAGAATACTTTCTAAGTACTTGTTCTGTGAAGAATAAAGGATAGATATTAGAACCAATTCCCTGGGAAATTGAATTTTCAGCATTATTTCAGTATGAGCCATCTTCTTTTGTTTATAGCAGGTATAATATAACACTAGGCAGAAAATGAAAAATTACAAATATATGCAAAGGTTTTATCAAATCTTTTTGACATGGAAATAATGTTATATACTTCTCTGCTTCTATTTGGCTTTTGATTAATGCTATATATATATCATAGTGAGGTTTTCAGTTTAACCTTATCTTCTGCTTTCTCCCAGAGCTTTCATTCTTGTTCATTGCTTCATTCATTTTCTTTCTTTCTGAAAAGCCATATGATGTCCACCTTCTCTCAAGTTTTCAGACTGCCTATGTATTTGTATTCAAATTCTCTGAGACAGAGTGGGAATTTAAGTTTGTTGACTTTCTAGGTTTTGAACTTGAGTTAGGATCAGAAACCATGAACTTTATGATATGATAGAAGAGTTCCTGGTAAAGATGCAACCAGGATCCTTGAGCTTTTACCCAGATGACTAATAGCATAACAGTATTCTATAAACCCTTGTAAGCCTTCAGTTAATTCTATTTCTAAATGATGATAGGGTTCCCTGTCTGTTGTAAGGCTTTATGAAGATAATGAGAGTGGGTCCTTTCTAGAACTATGTACTCATTTTCTCTCTCCTTTCATCAATGTGTTCTCCAAGTCTGTAGACTTACTGATGATACCAAATGCAGAGCTCAAGGTCTTTTACATTCTTTCCCAAGTAAATTACCATGCAAAGTATATACTCATGCTATGTTTGTAAATCTCATTAACTGATTGCCCAGAACAGTTCAGGAGCTCTAAGCTATAATCTCTACTGTTTTTTGTAATATAGATATACTGGACTTATTCAACTTCAGGCTAGTAATCTGACATCAAGTACAACTTGATGGAAGTACAACTTTCAGAGATTCACAGTGGTACATCATCATGCAGTATTTCCTCTGCTCAGATACAATAGATGTAAATGTGTTCAAGAGCATAGGCAACAGTGCAAGGTAATAAAATATAAAGTAATAAATTGCATTTATTTCTTTTGAGTATATTTTATTTAGCTGAACCAGTAGACAATTGATTTGTTAGTCATGGTGCAGTCGAGTAACACGCTTTTAAAAATCTTAAAAATTTGACTTTCTGGTTTCTCAAGCCCTCAACAGCAGGCTGCTTCAGACCTTTGTGTATTTGTGGGGATCCTTTGAAGTTAGCAATGTGAAATAGAATTAAAGCCAACGGGCCCTCCAAGGACAAAGTGCACTGACACGAAGGATAAGTAAATCATTTGCAACATGTGTAAGCAGTCAAGTAAATGTAAGGGGCATGGTGCTAAGTAGTGAAAGCTTGTTCTAAATACAATGAGACCCTAGGGAAATCACTTCCCAACTAATTAGTTGAGGACAGATCCCACTGGCTGGAGTTTACCACCCGGGAGCGGGAAACCAGTCTCTGCACCAAGGCCACCCTGCCTTAGAAAGTGTGAGAGCAGCGTGCAGTCCAGTTATTAAAACCTGCTTTCACTGTAAGGGAATACCTCACAGTGCACTGATTCTTTAGGTTCATATGTTCACTTGTTATTTTAATCAATTTAATATTATTTGTTATAACGCAAAGTGGTTTTATTAACTTGTTTTACTGTATACTTCCATGCTTTTATGTGTATTTATTATGAGGAATGGGATGTTTATATACAAAAATTTTGACAAAATACGCTTCATTTTTTGGGGGGGGGGAGGTAGAAGTGAAAACAACAACAGAATAAGTCCTGTTTGCATGATGAAATAAAACATCCAGGCTAAGGACATCTAAGGAGCCCCATTTCTCAGAGAACAGAGCATTGCTTTTCATGAATTCTTCTAAAGCATTTTCCTAGGCTATGCTGGACAGCCTTTCAAATCACCACCACTGACTTCCATAAAGATACTGCTTAATCCCATAGAAGGTAATTTATCTCTTTCAAAGTGTAGGTTCCACCTCCCAGGGTTTCACACTATGTCCAGGCCAAGATAATTGATGACCTTATTACTACTTTTTGAGCTCCGCTACTGGCATGCTGAGTATTATTTCCTTGAGGCAGAAACCTAATGACCCACCCCTTCCATCTGAAACTCCAGTGGAGATTCCAATTTCTTTGCAAATCATGATTTTAAAAAAGTCACAAAATGATTTTGTAGAAACGAAATATGCATTTACATATTCCCATTTGTTTGACAGGTAAACTGTGTCACAGAATATCACAAGAGTAGTTCTCTGAAGTTATATTTTCATATTCACATCCAGATATTTATGAGTATTACTTTTTATTCTAAGGGGAAATGTACTCCTGAATTCTTTTAAGTTTTAAATTTTTTTATTATTTCTCATACTTTAAGAATTAATTTAATTCAATATCAAGTAAAAAGGTTTTTCACTTGTATTCTTAATCTCACACAAGATAAAATCTAACTGTATTCCCTTTCTTTATATACCATATTGTCTCCAAATAGAGAGTTTCTCTCAATCAATCATCTACATGTTTTTTTTCTCTATTTTAAAAATCCCAAATATTTTACAGATGCCGGGTCTGAAGAAAGCGAGTTAGGTAATGTCTTCCACCATCACCCTCTGATTCAAATCGCATTTACTACTTCTCACACTGCATCCCTCTCTGACATACCCTCCCCCATTTATCTGTAGCCCTGCCCTAATGTTTTCCTTTGCAGTACTCATTCTAATTTGCGTTTAGTTCTTTCCCTGCTTCCTAAGCTGATTATTTCTTTATTATGTCCACTCTTCCATTTGATGTCAGGTGGTCAGTATGGGGTCAGTTCAGATTTTCATATCCATAATCATACTTAGGTCAATAAATAACTGTTCCAGTGCAACGTTGTCACTGTAGTCATGAAAATTGCTAAGACACCAGACATTAAGTGTTCTCACCAAAATGAGATAAAGCATATGTTAATTGGCTCAATCTAGGCATTTCATGACATATATGTACATATATATTTCAGTAAAATAAATATATTTTAAAGTGGAAATGAAAAGCTGTAGAAATTTGATTATTTTCTCATTTTAATTCTTTTTCACTTATGTATTTGCCGCAGGATCTCACTACATAGCTCAGATTCATATTGATCCTCCTGTTTTCAGCCTTCTCAGCTCTGGGATTCCAGTGTGCACCACCATGCATGCCTTGATTCCACCATCACAGGCTCAGCATGTGCCAGGGTGGGTCTGGTGTGGTGTGCAGGACCAGGGATCAAATCTGGGTCTTTGCACTTGTGCAACCAGTTGCCTAGTCCACTGAGCTAAATAAATGAATAAATATAATTTTCCTTCAAATGAATAACAGTCAATTGGATGTAATTCTTTGACACTGTATGAGAATAAGCTTGTTAAAAAATTTTCATTTGTCTGTACTAGAAATTGAATTCAGATCCCAACATTCTTTTCTCTTTTCTCTCTCCTCTTTTTCTTTTCTCTCTCTCTCTCTTTTTTAATGTCAGGGCCTCCCCAAGTTTCCTAGCCTTTCCTCAAGTGTGTAATCCTCCTACCCAAGCCTCCAGAGTAGTGAGACTACGCTCAGCAAAATTATGACATTTAAAGTATTTAAAATTTAATGTTCTGGGAAGGGTTGAGCACACCTGCAATCCCAGTATTGGGAAGGGTGAGGCAAGTTTCAATCTAACCTTCCCTACTTAGTAAATTCAAGGCCAACCTGAGCTAAGTAGCATGACTCTTTCTCAAAAACAAAAATAAAAAAAAAAAAACCCTAAAACAGTTAAATGTGTTTTAAATGA
>PVKN010044255.1:0-10117 GCA_004027915.1 Capromys pilorides
GAAAAAAAATCAAGATATATCATGTATAGGTACAAATTCCCTATGCTAAAAGTAATTGTATATACCTAAATTATACCAATAAACGTCATTTTTTAAAAAGATAAAGGAATGTGGAGGTAATCTGGGACACAGAAGGACGCCTACTTGTGACAAGGCTTGGCAAAGTGCAAAAGCTTCTACGGGGAAGCCCCGAGAAGCATGGTTGCTATCCAGGTGAAGCATGTGAAAAATAGGAATGATCTATTATTGCCTTTGTCCCAGTCTTAGGACTTAAGCCCAGAAAAACAAGCTGCAATGCCACTTCTGAAATGTACACAATTCTAGCAAAACAAAGTTCTCAGTGACTTACAAATGGAACTTCTCCTCCCAAATAGGATTTAAGTTTCCAAAAATGGTCTTGGTACGCTTCTTGGTTTTGCCAACTTGCACAGTCACATAAGGGTCACTGGATCCTGTTTTGTCCTTGGCTTGCAGGCCCTGGGCACACACCACTGTAGACCAAGCACACACAGAAGACTTCAGAGTATGCATCAGCAGAGTTAGGTCAGAAGGCCTCCAGAGCACTACACACAAGCACTCTGTCTCACAGCAGCCACCCCATGCTCTCTGCACAACAGCCCTCCCCTCGCTGCTCCATCACTATCCTTCGTGCCGGGCCACTAGCTTTTCCCTCAAAGACTAGCACGAGAATTCCCCACCCCAAGCCCTGACTGACTACTTAGCTTCTCTGATACACATACGGTTCAGTCCCACCCAGCAAGTTAGGAAACCACTGATTATTCCTCATCTCTTGCTTGCCCCTTCCACATAAGCCAGCTCTTGGTGCTAACCGAACCTCAAATGTCAGTGTCTATAGTTACCAGATGCTTGCATTATGGTGCACATTTTTTGTAGGCGTCTGTCTTGCCTCTCCCAGCACAAGAGTCTGGGAAGAGAGAGATGGACAGTGCCCTCCTTCCTTCCTCTCCGTGCTTATCACTTGCTCCCTCACACTATGGATGCTTCCTCTCCAAGTTCTCTTACCTTGCAGCTTGTTCATGCTTACCAGTGATGGTGATCTTGGCCGACCATTTAGAGGTGCCATCCAGTACGCTCTGCTTCACAGTTTTCATCTGCTGCACGTGTGCAACTTTGCTCACTGTGAAGACATCCCTGATAACCTCAAAGATCTCTGGTTTATTTCGCTCTCGGATTTTCATGCGGTCCTTCATAGCCATAATAATGTTCTGCGTCCGGTCCTCAGCTCCATGCTTACAGCTCTTTTCCGCAGCCCCTGGGAGGTGGCCAGAGATAGAAAGTAACCCACAAGCCGCTCATCAGATCAAGATCAAGCTGAGGAATAGGTCCTGGGAGAGACTGTGAGGCAATGGAAAAGCTAAAGGAAATTAGGATATCTCTGGGAAAAGTCAATCACTGTGGGCCCTGCTGATCTGGAAAATCAAAGAGTAGCAAAATGTTAACATGATGTGGGTTGTTTTCATCTACACTTCAACTCTAAGGTGAAAATATCTCTAATAGGAGTCTTAGGAGGGAGGGGTTGTGGGTGAACATGGCAACATCACTCATCTCATCCACTACTGCCAAGCATGACCCAGATCCTAGATTTCATGATGGCTGCTCTATGACTGTCAGCAAACAGTGTGATGTGGAAAGGAAAGTATGCACTTTGGTCAATCTGACAGTCTTGGGTTCAAATCCTGCCTCCAATGCTCTTAGCTTGGCAAACTGGATTTTTTTAAGAGAAGATAATAGTGCTTATCTTTTAGGGTTACAATGAGCAATATTTTAGATAGCATAACTAATTTTTTTTTTCAGAACCGGGAATTGAACTCAGGCCCTATTCTACTGAGCTATCTCCCCAGCCCCAGCATAACTAAAATATATAACTAAATATAACTAAAATATATCACAGAGCCTGGTAGCTATCAGGTACAGTGGTACCTCAGTTTATGAACTTACTTCCTTCTAAAATTCTTCTTGCCAACCAAATTGAATGATAACTTCTGACACAGTGTTGATCCAATTCAGTTTGTAAACAGAATTGTGGAAAGAAGTTTGGGAATCAAGGTACCACTTACTCAGTAAGTAGTCACTATTATAATTCCCTTCTTCCACTATAATACTTACAGACACCACTGCTATGGTTTATCTCTAACAACTCAGAGACCTAGAGAGACAGAATACTTTCCCATGTGCTCAACCCTTGCTTTTCCTAGAGCCCAGCTACAATGTAAGTCCAGCTGTAGGGGAGCAGATGATAGGAAATCAGAGCACATCACATCCTCACAAGGAGCCTGGTGTTTTTCCTAGTCTCTTGCTTTCCACTCTAGCAGGTGGAACAGCATATGTAGACAGGCGTGGGGAGCTCATACACTCTGCTCCTGGAGCTTTTGCTCCATCACCTTGAAACTCCTGTTCCTGGAACTGCTGTCTAAAGCTCCACCTACAAGCAAGCCAAGGAAAACATGCTACAGACATATAGGGATTTCCTGGCCCTAGGATCTAGATCCCAGAAAGCACCTCTGTGGAACCTCACAGGTGTCTCTCATCTCTCCTCTCTTCCCTTCTCTTCTTCTTCTTCTCTGTCTGTAATTCTGTCTCTGCCTTTCTGTCTGTCTCTCTCTGTTTCTCTGTCTCTCTCTCTGTGTCTCTCTGTCTGTCTCTGTCTCTCTGTCTCTCTGTCTGTCTGTCTCTCTCTCTCCCCCTGCCCCCCTTATAGTTCCTGATTTAATTACACATGCTCTACTCATTTGGCTGACAAGGCACTAAGGTGTACATGCAAGTCCAGCTCAGTCTCTAGGATCAAGTAAATATTGAAAAAGATTCTAACTCTACCAGAAGGATAAAGAAAGTTCAAAGAATTTTTCCCAAAAATGCTTAAAAAGCTACTGAAAAGCTTTCTATCTGAAAAACCATACTCTACACACTCTGCCTTCTCTGAAAACAAGCTCTGCAATCAGGTAGACTGGAGAAGTGCGGAGGGTTGAGCCACCCCGCACTCTTCACTGCAGATCAGTTCAGAGGCCCTGCTGCCCCGATCCCCAGCCCTCACCCCACATGGGAACTCACGCTGCAGGCAGTCAGCATTGAGCAGGTCCTGGCACTTGTCATGGCACTTGACTCCACATTCACTGCAGCGCATGCCCTGCCTGGCAATGCCCCATAGCAAGCCTTCACATTCGTAGCAGTAGGTTGGGGTAGTAGCTGTCCAGACTTCAAAGTTGTGGGGTGTGGTACATGAGATGGGGTAGATTAAGGCCTGAAGGGTTTTCTTATACACATGGGATTTCTGCAAGACACATACACCATCATCCACCCGTGACTTTAGGACTGCTAAAAAATTCTACAATTGAGGCTCTAGGAGGCAATCAGGGTCCTGGTTTTACCCTTGCCAAGGGAAAAGAAAATCTAGTCTTGACCAGCCTACCCCAGCCTAGTGGAAAGAAGTCCCCACCACAGTATGTCCGGGTTGTCCAACAGAGGTCTGATTGACATTGGTTCTGAGCCTTGTCCAGCATTCACATTTTTATGAGAACAGAGGATATACAGGGTTCAGTGGTCGCATCGTTCAACATGAGGCTCTAGTCTGGACTCTGACCTCTCCCAGTGTAAAAAAATGATGATCTGATGCTATGTAGTTTCATGAATATGTGTCTATTACTCTGAATTCTCACTTAGTATGGCTACAGAGATAACCACAGTCCTAAGGATAATGGACTGAAGAAAGCCCCTGGGTCACTTACCAGCTCTTCATCCTTGAGAGAAGTACGCGTAGCCATTGCAGAAGTAATCCCTGCCTTCCGGGACTGGACCAATGACTAGGAGAGAACACGTGCTATCAGTCCTGGTCACCACCAAGGACGGCAAAATCCTGGGAGGAAACTGGTGACCAAGGCCAGGTGGATACAATTTATTCTATTTTTATTGTTACTTATAGGAAATGCCCCTGGGCAAAAGGTAACAAACGTCTCAAGTTAAGATGAAAAATCAAAGGCATTTCTTCCAGGGTTTCTAGCTTCTGAAGGGCTCCTCTTTCTCTCACTATTCTTAGGTGTTCTGCCCCACAGAAACCCCTCATTTATAGGAAGGGAAGGACAATGAGTAGTTTAGAATTATAGTAGGAAGTCATAAGAATAAGAGAGACATACAACCCTTTCAGAGTTATACTGAAGAACCATCACTAGAGATGATGGTTCCATGCTAATTGCTATTCCCAATGTCCAGTCCCTACAGAGCCTTACAGGCCAACAGCCCATATGACAAGTGAAAATGACAAGGTAATTTCGGTGAAATCAAGCTGGGAGGGAATCAAATCTGAGAGTTGGGGCTGACCTGCTAGCCAGGCTCTTGTAGTCCCATGAGTCTGTCAAGTCCAAGCTAATTTAGAGGCAGACTCTGGACAGAGTGAAGTCATAATATCAACCTAGGCATGCAGGAAGACCAGTTTGGAAGGGCCTGGGTGATTTGGGATATGGACTCTTAGAGGATGGAGAGGGGCTCTGGAGACACTCACCATAGCCTGTGCAGAGGACAGCAGAGAAAGGAACAACATGGTGTTAAAGTCCCCTAAGGGCATGAAAACTTTTAGAGGTAACAGAGAGGTTCTTCTCTATCACACTAAGTATAAGGAGCACGTGTCATCTGCCTCTATCCACTAAAAAGCCAGCAACCAGAGCTTGAAGTGCGTACTCAGACTTACACCACAAAGTGAAAGACAGGCAAGGTAAAGAGAGAAGGAGGAAACAGAGACATGAAGTAGAAAATTACTTATAGGTGAGGGAAGAGAGAATGAGTAAAAAGAAAAGACAGAAAAAAAAGGTAAGATAGACAATAATAAAGAAAAGGAGATGTCAGATAAAAAAGGAGATATCAGAATGTATCCCTTTAACCAGCTAGGTGATGAGTGATGGAAAAAGAAGAGAGGAGGAAAATGAGGGCTGAGGGTGTGACTCAACGGTATAGTGCTCATTGGGCATGTGCAAGGCCCTGGGTTTGATCCCCAGCACCACTGAAGAAAAGAAAAGAAAGAAAGAAAAGAAAAAAAAAAAAAAGAAAGAAGATATATAAATGGTAAGAAGGAAAGAAGTGAAGAGAAAATGGTAAGTAATTCCATTCAGCCAACTAAGGGGGGAGAAACTAGTGTGAGAAAGAAAACTGAAGAGAGAAAAGAACAGCAAGAACACCAGATCAGAATTGGGAGGGGAAAGAAGAAACAGGAACTGAAAATGGTACTAAAAAAGGATTCAGGTATTACTAAACTCTTACAACTTGCCTTTGGCTTTAGCACTCGGGGACTCTGGAAGAGCCCAGGTTCCATTCTATCTCACAACCCGCAGGCTCTAGAAAATTCCTTTAGTTGATCCTGCTTCAAAGGTATGGCCTAGAATGGGACCTTCTAGTTATCCTAGAGGTTCTGAGATCAGCTCTAACTCTAGCTCCTAAATGGTACAATTCAAGCTTAATCCCCAAAAAGGATCAAGCTCCAGCAATGTTCATTATACCAAGTTCAACAATCTGGGGCAAGGGTTAAAGATAGGCCATCACAGAAGGTTGTAGAGATACCTAGAGGAAGGCCCAGGGGCCCAACTTTGAGGACCCAAGTGTTCCAGTGTTTCTACACAGGAATCTAGAGCTCTGACTATGGCGGTAAAACAACAAGGTCCTACTGAAACCATCAGTAAGACTTCAAAATTCTGATCATCCAGTAAATGGATCACCTCCAAACCTAACAGTTTGCTAAGGCCCAGCTGGGGTTAACCCCAGGCTACCTCCTAAATTTTTACAGGAGACTTTACTCACCAGATCACTGACAAGTGGAAATGGCTTCTTCCTGCGTAGATCTGGCATGCTGTCAATGCCATAGAGCCCTCCAGCTGGCCTGTGAAAAAAGGAAAATATGTTAGGACCTTCAGTCCTGTCCTGAGTTACTGGCAGTCTCAGGATTCCATTTTCCTTCTTCTCTCTCTCTCTACAGAGAAAGATGAACCAATCACCACCACGTGCCTTCGAGAAGGTTAAGGAAACAACATTGAGAGGAGTAAAGCCATCGGAGGAGCAATGGAATCCACTTTCAGAATGCCCCTTCATGTCTTCTGTGGTTTTAAGCAACCAGGACAGTTCAAAGGACTTCTGTTTACTTGAATGCACTATGCCACTAAAAGTAAGGCTGGAATTGGCATCCAACAGGTTTATGTCCTGTTAGGCCAGAGACACTGATTCCCAAAGATAAGACTTGCCTCCCCTGTTCAAAAGAACCTGCTGCAATGGCTCTATAGGTAGAGCATGAACAAGACTAAATGAGTCACCAGTTCTGTCCATCCAAGCCTCCTGAAGAAAAGGGTCTTCAAGGAGACAGAGCCCTCAGAATCAAGGCGAGGCAGAGGAGATGTGATGGGATGGGCATTGGGAAAACCATTTAGAAAAAGAAAATAGCAGACTGACTCTGGGAGTCTGGTCAAATCTTGTGGACACATTAGAAAGAAAAAAATTATAGCTAAAGTAATTGGAGGTTTCTAAAACTTTTATACCTTTACCACACTTATTAATTTTGTTATGTGGCTATACTTCCATAATGTTATACAGCAAAAAAAATCAAGCTCCCTTCCCAAAAAACATTATTTCTCTGAGATAACCTACCTTTTAGCTCCACTTTTACTAAATCCCATCATGTCTTTTACTAACATTCCTTCCTCTCTTTGGGTCTTGGCATCACTTCTATAAAATGAGGTGGACAAGTAGAAAATCTCTCTGGCATTTTGGATGCCAAAACTTTGAGGTTAATGAAAAGAACTCATGTGCTTGGTTTTAATGAGAGAAGCTAGGTGGGAAAAGCTAGGGATCTGTGTTTCATACTACAGGTGAAGAGAAATCCCAGAAAAGTAAGTAAGTACTTCCAATAATACATGCAAAGAATGGAGCCACAAATTAGGTCAAGGCCAGGAGCTACAATGGTCAACTCAATATGCTGATTTTTAACAGGCTGGCTTCCTGTGAATAGGCAGTGTACTTTGTCTTTAATGATGTTACCAGGCTATTAAGGAAGCTCTATACTTGCGACAGGATCTAAGCACTAAGCTGAAGAAAAATGAGGAATACAAAAAAGTATTTAGAAAACTTCATAACTCCATTTAAAAATAGTTTGGATATTTTCCACTGGCATGTGTATATTTTATAATTATTGGAAGAAGAAAGTCACAAGCTTGTAGCCAATTCTAAAGACTACAATATGTACCATGTAAGCCAGGAAGATTTCTACAACATAAATGATCCTCTGAAAAAGAAGGGGAAGTTCATCCACATGACTGACCTTTGATTAAAAACAAATAGCAAAATAAGAAGCACGTAAAAATATGATAGTAGAGTGCTTACATAGTATGTAAAAGGTCCTGGGCTCAGTCTCTTTTTCTTTTCTTTTCTTTTTTATTTTATTTTATTTTTTTTAGTCCCTTTTTCTCTCTCTTTCATACACACACACACACACACACACACACACACACACACACACAGAGGATGATTTTATGATCTAATCTTTTTTCATGGCCATGAATTCTTGAGAGAAGGCAGTACTGGATCTTCTTTCTCTTTTCTCCTTCCCTCTCCCATCTCCCCACCACCACCTGTCCTTCCTTCCCCTCTTTTCCACTCTTCTTTTTTTCCCTCCATACTGTACAGTAAACCCCAGGCCTTCATACAAAGCCACATACCTAGCTCTTTCCTATGTTTTTATTTTGAGATAGGGTCTCATTAAATTGCTATTTCCCAGGCTGTACTCAAACTTCTGATCCTCCTGCCTCAGCCTTCCAGAGTGCTAGGATTATAGACATGCATCACTCAGGAATTCTTATTTCAGAATGTTTTGTAGGACAAAGGAAGAAGCAAAGTCAAAGAGCTAATTGGCACTATGTGCGGGGGAGTAGGACATGGGGAGACAAACTCTCTCTCAAGAACAGTCAGTTACAGGCAGCAGTTGAGCAGCTTAAAATGACTCTGTGGTGCAATCACATGAGTCTGAAATTCTCAGCCAAGAAGCACAGACAGCACACACAGAGATTTGAAGGCATGCTACTTATGTCTTGACTAGAGTGAAAGAGAATAAGTTGGTGACTGACAACAGCTGAAGCAGGACTAAACCCAAGCAGAAATCTAGCCAGATACACCATCGACAACGAAATGGGAAGGAAATGTTTTCAAACACAAGCATTTCTTTCTAATGGTCTCATTCTTCTACATAAATACAATATCACTATGATGCAATGGATCAGAAATTATGAGAGCAGGATGGGAGCCCCAAAGTTCTCTCTCCTGTGTCAGGGGAACCACTCACCAAAGCCCTTTCTGCCTCTAAAAACTCCCAGGGAGCCAACCAATCTAAAGTTGGTTCCCCAGGACCCAGCTTATGGACCTAGCTGCCTTGTTCCCAGAGGAAAAAGCATGGGAGACAGGATAAAATGCATAGCAATTTTAGATTCTAGGAAGCACTTACCCTTCTGGGAGCCACTGAGGCAGACAGGGGTTGGCATCATCCGGAATCTTTAAAAAGAAAGAAAAAATTAGTTGCTGGGAAATACGGAAGACTGCCCATAGGCTGGCAGTAAGCAGTGTAGATCACATTTATCGTGGGACAATACAGCCAGCCTGATACCTACACTAACACCCAATCATTCTAGGCAATGAGCATGCTGCTACGATAAGCAGTACTTGTCTCCATTTTTCCCAGTGAGGAGAAAGGATATAAGGTCAAGCTTGCTGAGGTCCTAAGGCTAAGAACCCTGAAAGTGTGACAGCTGACAGAAATCCTATGTCCCTTTTACAAGACACTGGTATGGGACACAGTAAGCCAAGCCTAGGCAAAGGGCTTTTTAAAGGTTTCAGCCCTCACTAAAGCAAAGGGGCAACTTCACACAGAGCCAAGTCTTTTTCTAGCTATATTCCTAAGCTTTGGCTGCTCAGAAACAGGTCTAGTCTTTCTGAATTACATCTCAGCTTAAGATTTGACATAGCCTGGGTTCCTGCAACCCCAGCTCACCCACACTGAGTACACAAACATGGGTCCTTTCTCTATTTTGATAAGCATGATAATGAGAGCCTAGGGCAGATCAGACATTTATTTTTTCTTTTCTTTTTTTTTTTTTTTTTTTTTTGTAGAACCAGGGTTCGAACTCACGACCTTGCACTTGCCAGCCAGGCACTTGTGCCACGGAGCTATCTCCCTGGCCCCTTAGACATTTATTTTATTATTCTGGTGAATTTTATAGGCTCTAGCATGCAAATTTGAAAACTGAAGTATCATATAAGTCAAGAAAGGAACAGTTAAAAAAAATTTAAGGTTTCTGCACATACACACAAAGCAAAACAAAACAAGCAACGGCTTAAGCAATGTAAAGAGAGAATTCCAAAGCTGCTCAGACTCCAGGGAATCAATAGCACGCTTTTTAAGCACAAGAAACCTAGTGTTAACAGGTCTAGTGAATTCCGTCTCTGCAATCCCTTCCATTGCCAAGTTTCCTGGAACAGATGAGCTCCAGAAAGGAGGTAGAAGTAAGGTTCTCAGCTTTAGACAGGTTAAGGAGGAGTGAGCTAGGTGACAGCTAACAGCCGGAAAAGGTATGGATAAGAGAAGGAAAAGAACTGGGGAAGAGTCACAGCCATTGCTTGACCAGTTTTGTTTTCTGTGAAAGCCTCACAGAACGTTTTCTCTCTAGGTGGCTATCCTCAGGCACACTATACATCGTCGATCCCTTTCCTCTGTGGCCCCAAAATCTCTCTGAAAATTTGGGACACCACTGAGTTATAGGATGTTACAGCATAGGTTTGGCTGACAATGACAACAGTTCTACAAAGCACTGTACATCGTTTCAAGGTAAATCCTGAGGGGATCTGACTGACTTTGAGAGATACAAAAGTTACATGTTCTGTTATACAGGTCTTCCTTTAGCTTGCCCTTAACCACCCAGCAGAAAAGTTTAACCACAAGGCATAAAAAGTAAAGCTAGATTAGTATGTTGAGCTGTAAAAGGCTTAAATCAACAGCTTCTGACATTGCCAGTTCTGCCAATAACCCACTATGATTATGGGATATTGGACTATGTATACAACTACTTTCTCTTAGTTCAATGAG
>PVKN010044256.1:0-10118 GCA_004027915.1 Capromys pilorides
AGAAATAAAAGCCAGGATATTATAATTGGTGTAAAAATAAAAAGATACTCTCAACAACTGTATGCTGGAACTTTTGGGAAGAAGACAGAGTGGTGAACAGCAGAGAAACAACCTAAGATTTGGTGTCCAGATGCTGGAATGTAGCAATGAGGAAGAGAAAAAAGTGGAAAGTGGGTCCCCAGGACCTGGCAGGAATCTAAAGAGAAAATCAAAGCCTGTAGGGAGAGCAAAGGGAAGGACTTCAGTATGGAAGGAGGAGCAAGCAATGCTTTCTGCCTGAGCCCCGACTCACTGCATGGGAGAGGGGACTTGAATCTGCAGAAGTACGATAACTACTGGTGACCCCAGAGGCCTCCATGGACAAATGCTCCAATGGAACCTAGCAGTGAATGCAGTCCTGCACCTGAATTATCCAGGTGCAGGCATCCTCCAGGAGAGGACAATTTGCCCATAGTCATCTTGGTGAGAGGCCAACTGAACTTAGAACTCAGAGAAGTTCCTGGCTGGCTCCATTTAGCACCTCACAGAGTAAGGTGGAACTGAGTTCAAATTGGGAGAGGTTATAGAGTTGAGATCAATCCAGCAGCGGGCTGAGTTGAAGTGGCAGGAGGAATACAGAGTGTTGCAGGCAGAATACATTGCGTTCCGGCCTCATAGCTGGAAACCAGCCTGAACTTTATTAGAACTAAATAAAGATACAGGCTGGCTGGGATTATCCACTACCCACCATAAACTTACAGCTGGATTACTGAGATCAGTCGACATGGATCTGGGCTCTGTCTGCATGCTCTACAGTGACAGCAGAGATCCACATGTGATCATCTGTATAGATACAAAAATATGTATTTATCAAATGAAATGCTTGGACACCAAAGGTTGAGTGCGTCATGATTTTTCTTATATGATAAACTCAAAGTATAAATAAAGAGCAAACTAAAAGAAAGGAGATAGGACTTAGTGAAGATTGGAAAGGTACTTGGGGAGGGGTGTCTTAGTTTCTTTTCTCATTGAGACAGAATACCCAACACCCAAGGTTAGAGAGAAGAGGATTATTAGCTCACGCTTTGTAGAGATTTCAGTCCATAATTGGCTGGCTCCAACCAGGGTGGTTTGGCAGACAGTCATTTCAGAGGAGAAAATGTTCATGGCAAGAAGAAGATAACAAAAGGAAGCAAGTGAGCGAGCAAGGGCTAAGCACATCTCTGACCTTCTGTCTTATCCAGGGTACTGGGGTGGGTGGCACTCACACTCTCAATCCTAGTGCCTCCCATCGCCACATGAATCAATCCCAGTGCCACACACTCTAGTTTCAGTTACGTCTGGGGAAGCCCTACCTAGGCCTCTATGAGGTTTTGTGGTGATATTTAGCCACCAACTATAACAGGGAGATTGAGGGAGAAGAGAGAAAGGGAAGGAAAAAAGGTCAAGACACAGTATATGTATGTACCAAAAAGCAAGCATGAACGTTGTTATTATGTATCACAAATTTATAATAACAAAACATTTTAAGAAAGAAATAATGTATTTAATAAAACTCAACTCCTTTTCATCATCAAAATACTCGGAAAACTAGAAATATTAGGAAACTTTGTCACTATAAATATTGACAAGTATAAAAAAAGATATACATGGAAAAATTGACAGCTAGCATTGTACTCAGTGGTGAAATACTGAAAGCTTGCTTCTTTAATATCAGGAATGAGATAAAGCTGAGCACTTTCATCCCTTGGAATCTATTTGAAGGAAGCCACACATGCACAGCTCTTACATTTCTCAGACTTCAGAACTAACACCCTGTAGACTCCGCCAACATTTAGAACACATGCCCTGTGGATCAGCTGCGTGTGGGCTCCTGTGACGCACAGGGAGAGCAGCCGAGACAGGCTGCCGCAGGATTCCTGGAGCTGCCTCTCACAGTGCTTGGCACTGCCTCCTGAGCCCAATCTGCCTTCCCAGGATGCTCCCACATGCCTAAATGCTTTCAGCCTTTAAGTCTCACTGTTTAGTGATCTAATCACAGTGATCTCCACAGCAAAAAGCCATTTTGTTTCCTCTCTCAAACATTGCTTTTCATTCTCTTCCATATGGCTAAGAATTTTCCAAATCTTTCTGCACTTTCTCTTTTAATTATGAATTCTGTCTTTAAATTATTTCTTTACTTGCTTTGTTCATTGTAAGTAGTTAAATATAGCCACATAGCTTCCTGAATATTTTGCTGCTAAGAAACTTTTGTCTTGTGTACTAGTTTTTCACCCTTAGTTGCTGAAGTTCATAAAGTCCTAAGACATGGACACAGTGCAACTGTGGGACTTTATGTAAATTTTCTCCAGCTCCTGTATCTTGTTCCTTAGTTCCATTGGAGAGCAGATTTTCTTTAGTCTTTTCGTGAGCCCTGAGCAGAATCACCATTAATATTTTCCCTAGGGCAATAAAGATTTAGCATTCATTTCAACGCCTACCAATTACCCAGTTTTAAAGCCACTTCTGAGTATTAGCATAATAACAACGTTGCTTCTTAGTACCAATATTCAGTATTTGTCTGTTTTCTATTGCTATGACCAAATACCAAGGCTTGGTTGGTTATTTATTTATTTATTTATTATTTTTTTTGAATCTGACTATAATCCAGTACTTCTTTTTTTCCTCCCCCCCTTTTTTTTTTTTTTAGGGAAGGGTCTACAGGGTGTTCAGGGTCCCACTACTAGATTGGACTCATAGTGACCCACCTGTTTACAGCCTCCCCAAGAACTGGGGTAACAGGCATGCACCACCATGCCCAGTCTCAATTGCCACTCAGTGTGCCCTGGGGGTGGGGCCGGCACAGCAAGTCCGAGGATTGAACCCCTGCCCTGCTTGCAGGTTCTTTAATTCACTGAGCTATTTGGCTGTCCCTACTCTCTTCTCTTCTCTTCTCTTCTCTTCTCTTCTCTTCTCTTCTCTTCTCTTCTCTTCTCTTCTCTTCTCTTCTCTTCTCTTCTCTGTCCTGCCCTGCCCCACCCTTTTTCTTTCCTTTCCTTTCCTTTCTTTTTTCTTTTGGTATTGGGAATCAAACTCAGGATCTTACATTTGCCAGATAGGCACTGTGCCACTGAGTTACATCCCTAGTCTCTTATTGTCTTTTTGAGACAGGGTTTCACTACACAATTCAGGCAGGCCTTGAACTCACTCTACTTGAAGTTAGTGAGGGTCTTCTTGCTGCATCATAATATTTAAGGGACATCACATGATAAACCAAGCATGCTGAGTCAGGCTTTATTTTTAATATAAAACTACTAATGCTATCATGGGAGTGTTATGAGTCAGCTCAGAATAGGAACCAGATCAGAAGCCAGTTTGGAATTTAAGAGCCTTTTATTACTGAGCTCAGGACTGTTAGTTCAAACACAGGAGAAGACTGAATGGCCCTTAGCCTGGGAAGCAAGGGGCTTTTAAAATGAAAATGACATGGCTAAGGGGTCTTTCACAGGTCAGTGATATGCACAACTTGCGTATGTGGGGGCTTGTTGAGCAAACTTTTTACAAGATACATCTTAAGCTGACTATATTTACAGGAATTAGATAAGGAGAGGAGGGAGACAGTTACTCACTACTAAACAGCCTTGAACAGAGGATGAGAACACATTCCTTAGAGTAGATAATAGGAAGCATAAGGGAACCTAATAGTTGCCCACAGTTATAGCACAAAATTCAGTTGAGCCATTACCCATTACACCCATTACCTCATCTGATCTCAATTACCTTTCACAGGTCCTAGTTCCAAATACTATTAACATTTGATTTGGGGAATTAAATATTTGACACCTGAACTTCTGGGGGGACTCAAACCATAGCACAAAACATACTCTTATCGTGTAATCCAACAATCGTATTTTTCATTATATACCCAAATGAGCTGAAAATTTATGCTCACACAAAAACCTGCACATGAATATTTATAGCAGCTATATTTATAATTGTCAAAAATTGGTGGCACTCAAGATGTTTCTTGTGGGTTGAGTGTGTCCAAAAAATTCATGTGTTGAACACTTAACACCCAGTAACTCAGAATGTGAACATATTAAATAGGATTGTTGCAACTGTATTTGTTAAAAAGAGGTGATCGCTCACAGCTGCAGTCCAGCATTCTCTCACTCTGGATCTCTGTCTGCCCTGTGTGAGCCCCGGCTGTGAGCCACTGCAGCTCCTAGATGCACAGGCCCCCGCCCTTCTAAAGTGTTCAATAACCTACAGAATGTCTTCCTGAAACCCACAGAGGGAGATTCACACAGCAACTCACCTTGACCCAGAATGAGATGGCATCACCATGAGAAAACCGTACTCAAGAAGGCAAGGATGTAAGTCTCGGGAAAGTACTAATAAACCCTCATATTTGAAGAGTGATGCTGAATTTATAAAGATATTTGGCCTCACTAAAGATTTGAGAGTTTGCGTCACTTAAGTTCCTGACCATTTGAACTATGGAAAATGTTTTATTTTAGCAGTGTGGTGAAGAGTGGTACATACAGAGAGATAGAATTTGTGGTGAAGGAAGAGAAAAGGAAACAAGAGTTGTAGTAAGAAAAGCAAAAACCATTAAGAAGATGGATCACACAAAGAAAAGAAAAACGGAGAGTGCTTTTAACACTGTCATAAATGGGGAAACAATTGTCATCTTTTTCAAATCCCTTAGCAGTATTTCACCAACTTCAAATAACATCCTCCCAAGCCACATCAAAACCAGAGAAGAAAAGAAAATAGATGTAAAACACTGTTCCTGAGAGCAGCAGGATAAAGGTGCACTGAATTAAAATGTATTTTTTATTTATTTTTTGTTTTTTTGAGACAGGGCCTTGCTATGCAGTTCAGGCTGGTCTTGAGCTCACTTTTTTTTTTTTTTTTAATTTTATTTATTTATTTGTTTGCTTGTTGTGTTTGTTTGTTTCTTTATTTATTCATTTTGTGGCTGGCTCAGCCTGCCCTGGTGGTGGTGCTGGCACAGCATGTGGTGCCGGGGATCGAACTGCAGTCCCCGCAGTTGCCTGAGCCCTCCTAAGCAGGCGCTTTAGACCACTGAACCATCTCGCCGGCCCTTGAGCTCACTTTTGTAGTCCAGGCTGGTCTTGAACTCACGCTGATCCTCCTGCCTCAGCCTCCCAAGTGCTAGGGTTACAGGCATGCGCCACCATGCCCAGCTTCAAATGTAATTTTTGAGCAAAATCATCCCTTTAGTAAAAATTATACTGAAGATATTTTCCCAGTGACATCACCAGAATTAGAAGAAACCATCCGAGATGAAAAAATGGAATATTTGCACAGGTACTGAAAGAGAAGCAGCTCTTAAAGAAATTCATAAGAAGATGCAACAAAAATAGCAAATGCCCTGTATTGAAGACTTCAATGAAATAACTTTTAAATAGGCATTTTTAATTAATACAGTGATCCCCTCATATCTGCCAGGGATGCATTCAGGATTCCAGTGGATGCCTGAAATCCAAGATAGTATTAGACTCAGCAGTTCCTTGATAGCCACTGCAGTGCCTAAAATAGCTACTTAAGTATCAGTGTGGATACACTGGACAAAAAAATAATTGCTGTTTTGAGCAGGACAGTATAAGATTACATTGCACTACTCAGAACTGACATGTAACTTAAATTTATAAATTATTTTTCTTGAATCTTTGCATTTAGTGTTTTGGACACCATAGAAAACAGAACTATAAGCTGGGAAGATAGCTCAGTGACATAAGTACCTGACCGGCATGCACAAAGTCCTGAGTTCATCCCCAGTACCAAAAAGAACAGAACTATAAAAAAGGACTACTGTAAATTAATCATAGATGCATTAAAGTGTTTTTCAATGTAACATTTTTTCATCAGTTAATTATAAAATTTTAAAGGAATACAGAAAATGTTGATTAACACAATGTGAATAATACACATAAGGTTCCTGAACATACTTTTTTTTGGAAGGAAAAGCCATTTTTCTATTGTCTTAGCTTTTTGTTGTCTAAGTTTGCTTATTTGCACAGCGTTTTTTATTGTTGTATCTTTAGCTAAATTTCTTACATGTTGCTCTAATAATAGTACATACTGCTGAAAGTTCTTTCACAATTCAAAAGAAAGGAGCTGTAAACATGACTTTACCATTGAGTTTGTATATGTACTGTTGGTCTCCTTCCCCATAAAAATGATGGTGCCTTCTCTTCACCACTGTTAAGTTTTTAAAATTCCATCAAAGAAGATATATTACAGCAGCATTATTTAAGTGGTGAAATACTTTTTTGGCATGAAGCGTACTTATTTTATAACTCTACAAAGCTATTTTGTAAATTCAAAACAGTATTTGGAATTCATGCTGTATTATTAACTTCAGTGTTATATTACTGTGTAGCAGTTCATTCTCCTCCATTTCCTTGTTTTGTTTATGTGTACATGTTAAATAGTGTGAAAAGTGGGTCTGAACTTTTGTCATATTTAATGCTTATTAACATGTGTACTTTTCAGACACATTTTTCTGAATGTCACACGGTCAGACATTTTTCTGTCTGGCTAATCTTTGATTTGGGAGTGATTATGAGACTAGTGTGGGCATACAGATTAAAAGGGGAAGAGGATAAAGTCATTAAAATGATAAAAACAGTAAAAGGAGGTCACATGAGTACTCCAACCTCATACTACTGGTGTCCTCACAAAAAGTTGCTAAGCTCTTTCTCTCGGAGCAGGCAGTGGTGGTGGCTTCTTTTGCAACTATGGCCAAGATGAAGGCTTGGGATCTTCACGGCAAGAAGAAAGAAGAGGTGTTGAAACAGCTGGACCCTCTGAAGGTGGAACTGTCACAGCTGCGCGTCTCCAAAGTGACAGGCGGCGTGGCGTCCAGGCTCTCCAAGATCCGAGTTGTCTGTAAATCCATCGCCAGTGTTCTCACTGTCATCAACCAGACCCAGAAAGAAAACCTCAAGAAATATTATAAGGGCAAGCAGTACAAGGCCCTGGACCTGAGGCCCAAGAAGACACGAGCCATGTGGCATCGGCTCAACAAGCATGAGGAGAAGCTGAAGACCAAGAAGCAGCAGCGGATGGAGTGGCTGTACCCTCTGCACAAGTTTGCCATCGAGGCTTGAGCAGCTAGACAATAAAACTCAAACTCTGAAAAAAACAAACAAGCAAGCAAACAACAAAACCCCAAAAAGTTGCTAATAGAAACTTAAAATATTTAACTGTGGGAGGCAGAGTGGAGCAGCAGGATAGAACCTGGGCTAACTTTATGATAAACGAAAGCTGTTTTTTAAAACATAAAAATAAATATTTTATTTGTAATTTTCCATTTTACTTGACATCCCAGCCATTTTTCCTTCTTAAATTATTTTTTTGCCATTCTAGAATATTGGTTCATTATTGTTCATGACTCAATTAAGGTAGCTCTGGGATTTATAGCATTTGAAGGCTTCTGAGTAGCAGTTGACAAGCAAAATCTGTGGCTGAGCATCTGCGACTGGGATGTGTGCATGTTGGAGAGAGTGGAGTGGCCTGTGGCACGAACAGACTGCACAGCCGGGAGAAGAAGAGATGCTATTATTCACTTCTCGCGATTAGCATGACTACGGCCAGGAGTGTCTGATAGAAGAAGTGCAAAGATCATGTGGGAAGACAGGCTCTCCGAAAACTTGGAGATGTGGAGAAAGCTTTTGACAGAAGATCATTTGTTACCCATCAGTTTGGGTATCTGTCTGGGAGACATTGGCTTGGAGACTGATTAGGCCCTGTAGGGCTAACCCCAATCAGGGAGAGGCACTCCGTGGGCTGCGGCTTAGCACTTCACGTCATGGATCCTTTGATGATAACTTGGAGATTAAATGGAAGGCAACTTGAGTGTGTGAAGTGCCTAACGGAGATTTCAAGCTTGCTGATTAAACAACTTTTCTTTTTTCTAAAACTTGATTAGCCTCAAGGGTGTGTGTGTGTGTGTGTGTGTGTGTGTGTGAGTGAAAGTTTTGTTCTTCTTTTCCTTGCTATTATCCCTAATGTGCCTCTGAACTTTTACAAATTATTCTTCAGTGAATAACTGTCCTTGGAGACAGATGAAAAGAGAAAGAAGCAGGCAGAGAATGAGACAGGCACGGCTGGACTTCCATGGGCACTAGTATTACTGGACTTTGTCCGTTGCTTCTGTGTGTGGTCAGCATTCATCACTATGAATACAGATGGTAAGGGTTGCCCCTGTCACCTGACCTTAAGCCTGTACTAGCCAGGCAAAAGGCAGCATAGTTTGTCCTCTGGAGAGTTGCCAACCTTCCCAGTTGAGTCCCCTTGTTCTGGGAGTTCCTCCTTGTGAAGGAGAGCATCACTGGGAGGGCTTAGCCTGACTGTTGTCTAGAACAGGATACGTGAAAGCTAAAGAATGAACCAGCAGAGCTGCACGGAACAGGGGCTCTGCATCAGAGCGCCTCTTCACAGCAGACAGCAGACTCATCTCTTCTCTGCCCAGCCCAGTGCGACATGTGCTCAGCTTTTGCTTGCGTGAGCTCCTGCCTGCTTGCTTCTCCCTGGTCTTTGTCTGCTTCCTGTTTTGTAGGGGATCTCAGAAGACAGACTGCAGGGGAACTGGGCAGTGTTTTAGAGAGGAAAGAATGGAGAGAAAGTGAGTCAGACTGGAATCTCTTTTTGTCAACTCATTTCTTGGTGTTGATGATACAAGAAATCCTAGAAGTATTTAGTTAAATGGAAGATTTCAATAATACGTTAATATGTACAAAATAATAATAGGATATAAAATACCACTGAGGGCTATTGTTTTTTTTTTTTTTTTTTAACTTTATTTATTTATGTTACGGCTGGCTTAGCCTGCCCTGAGGGTGGGGCTGGCGCAGCATGTGGTGCTGGGGATGTAACCATGGTCCCTGTGCACTTGCCTAAGATTGCCTAAGCAGGTGGAGGGCTAGTGTTAAGAAAAGTACAGCCTGATAAAGGGTGGACAGTGAAGTGTGCTGAGTTGTTTCAGAGAGAATGAGGGGGAAGTGCTGAAAAAGAGGACATGTTTGTGCACAAACCTCAGTGAGGAGAGGAACCTAGGTATACTAATGAGTCAGTTTGAATCCTTTTGGTTTTTTCTGAGTTTTTTCAAGTAGGTGGTTTCAGAAGGATGGACATAGAGTTTTTCAGCTACTGTACGGTCTGTTGGACACAGGAGAGGACTTCCCCACTGAGGTTATCTTCTACAAGTTTGAGACTGGAGGGATACAAGAAACATGGCCTCATCCCACAGATATTCTGTTGTCTCCTCTTGCCCCAAAGTGGAGATGATGCAGCACAGATGAGAGTTAGATAGTAAAGCTTCAGCTTGGTTTTTCCTTCTAGAATCCTCCTCTGTTATCTCAGAGATATATGGGTCGCTAGGTGGGAGCTGCCTGGTTCTTACTGCTTGGAGAAGAGATACTCACTAAAATGAGATGTGGGAGATGGTTTTATTATAAACATTTAGTGGAAAAAGTAAATAACCCTCTTCAGGGAGCAAAACCTCATGAGTTGGGGACTCACTACTCACTCTCAGAATAGCTCCTTATCGATCTCATTACAATATCCCAGGTAGACTCCAGTTCCCAGAAACACCTCACAATTCATCAGGATCACTGAGATGAAAATTTCAAATGAACACAGTGCAAATGGAGCCTAAGCATAGAGGATAAAAATGAAATAAGTAACTGGGTCATTGTGGGATTATGCAGGAACACTTAGAATTGTCGAAGTGCAGCAAGGCTTTGCAAGACAGGGATGCAATAAGCATTTTTTTTAAAGAGAGTACAAATTAGAATTAAAACAGAAAAAATTTCAAGTGATACAGATTTTCACCTAACCAAAAATATGAATTTCATAGTATTTGTTGTAATATATAATGTTGTCCTCCAACCAGTTATTCATATTACCAGATATATGCATGTAAAATTGAAGAAGAAAGAAAAAAGGAAATGTATAAGAAATTAAGAAGACAGAAAAGAGAAACAATTAGAAAAAAAGATGAAACAAAGCATTAACTGCTTCTTTCCATAGACCAGCAGAAGTGCACAGTACAGTTGTCTAAACCATCCTGCTTACGTACATAGACAAGCCTATTTCCCCCACTTCCTTTCCTGTCTACTTCCTAA
>PVKN010044257.1:0-10116 GCA_004027915.1 Capromys pilorides
TCCAGCTTCCCTGTGAGTACTTTCTGTACCCAGTTGTACATACATATTCACAGAAGGTTCAATAAAAGTTGTTAACAATAATGGCAAGAAAAAGGATTCAAATCCTTGATAAGTAATGAAAAAGAGTTTTTGACTCTGGACTTAGCTGGTGGAGCAGTGAATATTCTGAAGGAGATGGGAAAGAATGAAGAGAAATTCTCACTAAGTTCGCTTCACCCCCTGCTGACACTTCTTGGGTGGCCCTGGCTTCAGGTATCTGTGTAGCCTTTAGTTTTCATTTCACAGAGCTTTTGAGTGTTTCTAGGCTTCTCAGAAGCTGCTAAGAGGTAGCACCTGAAGTGAGCCACATTTTCTAGCAAGTCCAATGAGTTTTTCTGGAGGAAACAGGAATGATCCTTTCATCTGAGCCTGGTGGCACACGCTCTAAGCCCAGCAGTTGGAAGGCTGAGGCAGGAGGATTGCTGTGAGTGCAAGGCCAGCCTGGGCTGCATACTGAGACCCTGCCTCTAACCATAAACAAAAGCAAACAAAGAGAATGATCGCACTCTGGACAGCATCGGAGGAAATTACTCAGCTAAGTTGTGATCACAACCTGGAGTGAGCACCCACCCTGCCAGCCTTATTTTTATGAGGCTGCCCTGCCATTCCTGGAAATGGCTTTGCTGGCTTTTCCTCCTCTAGCTTCCTGCTCCACCCACATTTCCAGCAGCTATTAACCTTGCCATGTACTTGATTGAGAAGCAAGAAGCGCCACTAGACATATGAGGTGAGATCACCTGCTTTCTTTCCACAGCCTTCCCGGCTGCCTGCAGCCCCCTGCTGCTTCTCCTCCACTTTTTCTGCCCCCCTCTGGCCAATCACTTCTATTGGAATCTGAGTTCCATCTCCTGACGCCTTTTCACAGAATCCTTTTTGTATTCGTTTCTTCACCATTGCTCTCTCCCTCCCTGCTAAATCAATTGTCAGCCACACAAAAATACGATATCTTACCTGCCAAATTTAACTCTTCACCACATTGTGCCCCAGTTCTTTGGTTTTCTGTAGAGCTCAAATACTGAAGAGTAAATTTATGTTCATTGTCTCCTCTTTCTCATTTTTATTCACTCCTTAATTCATGGCCTCTTGTTTTTGCTCCTACCATTCCACTAAATTTTTTTCTGTTGTCAAGGTAAAATCTCGCCAGCTCTGAAGGATTGTGCTGTGCACTCCTCAGATCCATGGGCACTACAGACGTTCTGTCCTGCCACTTAGGAACCTGAACACTCCCTACAACACACTTCCCTAACTTGTCACTCACCCACAGGCCTCTCTTCTTAGTCTTCTTTGTAAACTCCCACCCCTAATATCCAGGTCTAAACACCTCTGTCCTTTGAAGGTCTGTCTGAAGACTTCCTTTCTTCCCCTACACATTGGCTAAGAGATGATCTCATCGGTGGCCTTAAAGAACATCTATAGATGAAGAAATAACATGTACCCACATGTTCTGAGCTCTAGCCTCATCTATTCAGGGTGTTACTTACTATCTCCAGTAGCTAATCTCCACCTTAAACATCTAAAACTGAGTTTGCCAGTCCTTCCTGCTCCCCCTAGCTCCCACCTACCTGTACATAGCATCCCCACCCACATGGCTAGCTAAGTCAGAATGCTGGGGTTCAGTCTTGTCTTCTTTTCCCTCACTCCCTTTCTCACACTCAATCAATTGTGATTGTACATCAGGACTAGGTCTCAAGACATCACACTGTGCTCATCCACGCCACTGTTGTCTCTCACCTGCGTTCATGCAGTGGCCTGACTGCACCCAGATGCCGTGCTCATTTCCTACGTTTTCCACACAGCAACCAGAGTGAGCTGTGAAAAATCAGTATGATCAGATGATTCCTCTGCTTGGAACCCTTTGATGGAAACCTAGTTGACTTAGAATGAGAGCTTTAACCACCTCTATTTTAGTTACATTTCTCTCATTGCTGAGACAAACTGACACCCTGACATCCACAGTTAAAGGAGGAAAGATCTATTTAGCTCATAGTTTGTAGAGCTTTGAGTGCTCCACTGGCTGGCTCCAAGGCAGGGTGGTACATGGAAAAGGGCAGCAGTGCACAGCCCCCAAAAGCAACAAGAGAGGAGGGGAGAGCAAGCCTTTTCCTCCCTTGTACTGTATTGAGCCTACTTGTCCTAGAGCAGATGCAGCACTCACACCCTCAACCCGAGCACTAGCCCATGAACTGTTCACAAAGTATAGATTCAGGTACTTTTGAAAAGCCCACACCCTTGGCCACATGGTGTTTTGAGGGACATCCAGATACAAACCATAACAACCCCTCAGCTGGCCTTTCAGATCTGCATGACCTGTCTACTGCTTCACGACTTCTCTCTCCCTCACTGTCCTCACTCTCGCTCTTTCTCATTTTTTTTTTTTGTATTTCAGCGAAGGGTCTACAGGGTGTTCAGGTTCTCACTACTAGGTTGGACTTGTAGCGCTCTGCCTGTTTACAGCCTCCCTGCTTAGTGTGCCCTGGGGCGGGGCCAGCATGGCAGGCCCAGAGATCAAACTCCTGGCCCCTGTGCCTGCTTGCATGCATTTTAGTCCACTGAGCTATTTGGCTGGCCTTTTCTCATTTTAGCCACACTGACTTTTTTAGTTCTTAAGCATGTGTTACTCCTCCTGACCTCAACTCTTTTGCAAATGCTGTTCCCTTCTGCCTGGCATGCTATTTTTGAACTTCCTTGGGAGGTTAGCTGAATCTCATTTTCAGTTTCAGGAAGCCCTTCCCCTACTATCTTCTTTAATGGAGTTTCTTAACTCTATTGTTCTCTATCCTTCATTATGACAACTCTATGTAATTATTTCACTTGCTTAATTTGGTTTTCCCTAGTACATGGACACACTGTAACTTACATTCCAACAAGAGCCACGTCCTTCATCTCTAGCACTTAGGACAATGCCTGGCACTTAGTAGTTGTGAAGTATTCATTTAATCAATGAGATATTGTCTTTCTGTGCTTAAAATCAATGGCTGCATGCATCTTTCTGCCAGGGACCTATTTTCTCTTGTGTTCTGATCCTGATTTTTACAAAAAGGAATGGTAGCCACTCATAAGATAAAGTGACTTCTTCCTCAGTGGTAATTATCTCCTTGTACCTTTCAGTAGAATATAAAAATAAGTACTGTCTTGTTAGGATAATTCCAGCTGGAAAAGCTTGCAAATAGTTTTTGCAAGAATTCGAGCATACTGTGGAAACTGGACACACTGTTGTAGAGATTTAACTAGAATTCATTTGTACAGTCTTTTTCAGACAGGACAGCAAGAGGAAAGAAATCAGAACTCTAAAAAAAAAAATGATAAATTCAACCTCTCTAAAAAATCACTATCTTCTATAATTATAGAAAAAAAAAACCTATAGTCTTGTGGAGGAGAAGTTGAGTTGGATGGATTGAATGTAAATAAACTTTCCTCTTCAATATGGGTGAGACTGGGGCTGTGGTAAATCAATGCAGGCACTGGACCAGGCAGTATGAAAAGTACTTACAGAGCATTATGGATTTTTAATTCAAGAAGGAAAAGAAACAGCTTTTGTCAGTTCTACTTTTTTATCTCTGTTTATTATGACTAGTAGATTGATTGCATTTCTTGGAAATGCCCTGAGGCTTGTCCTGTTTCATATAATTTGAATTTAGAAACATTTTCCCTGGTTCCTCTCCCTTTCTTCTCCCCTTAATATATGGTCCTTCCACAGCCATCTTCTACCTATGTCTGCTACTGAAGATAAACACTCCCAGCATCTTTCTTGCTCAGTGTGTTTGGGGTAAATACACTGGCTGTAACTGAGGATTAACATAATCTGACTGAAAATCTTGGCAAGCATATTCTGCCACTGATAGGGGTGTGACTCCAGCTATGGATTTTTCAGGTCATCCTAGGGAAAATCAAATATTTTGTAGCACATTTTATGAGAGGTGACCCCAATTCTTCCTCATTCATTCTAAGCTCCTTGATCACTAGTCTAGTCTCTGGCTTTCATGTTCCACTAACAGTTGGAAATTTTGTTACGATTATCTTACTAAGAAAGATTCTGAGAGGCTCCTCATTTCCTGCTGGCAAGGCACATCAATAGGGCTAATGTTCCTCTATGGACGTTTCTGCTATTTGCACAAGGAGTACCATGTTTTGACTTACGCATGCTTTAGGCAAGACTAGAGACATTGTAGGAATTCAGAATGTGAACTTTCTTTAAAAAATAGGTGATGACATGATATTGTAACAGAGGGTACATGTCTTTATGTGTCAACACCAGTAGTCACCCACAGTGGCTGCAAAATAAACTATGGCCTTTTGTTAACAATAGTGAATCAACACTGGGTCTTCAATTATAACCCACAGTCACACTAATGCAAGATTAATAATAAGGGAAATTGTCCAGGGAAGGTGGTTCAGCAATTCAGTTCTTTCTGCTCAATTGTGCTGTACTCTAAAATTGCTCTAAAATTAGTCTATTAATTAAAACAGACAAAGTATTTTATAATCCTTTTGATTTATGATCTTAGGTATCAAAGATTGCTTTACTGGACTGCTGTGAACAACCTAAAAACAACACACTGAACCAGGAAGAGCCACGTGAGACTCTTGAGTTCTGATGAGGAGGTATTGATGGGATACCAAAGCCCGGGTGCCCCCCGTCATAGCAAACAAGTTCCTCTTCCAAATCTCTTCAATTCAAACCCTACACAGTATTCAAAACTGATCTGCTTCGATCAGGACCCCAAGACTCCACCTGGAAGTCATTTCTGTCACTACTGAGCTCTGGTGGTGGTGATTTGCTTGAACTTTCCCAGGCTCCACATGCTGTACATAGGCCTCTCCTGTTTCTCTAGCTGCTGGAAGATATTAGAGCTGTTCTCCTGATTAGCCTGATCCATCTCTCAATACCTGATTTATTAGTTGCAACAATACCTGTGTTTTTCCCTTCTAGTAAACACTGCTCATGCTTGCCTGTGTGTGTGAATATTTTTGTGCTGTTTAATATTCTGCTGTCCATCTTGCCTGACCATGTTTCACTCATTTAAGAATCTTGCCGAAGAGCCTTGGAAATATAAGTTGCTGCTTGCTCTGGGCCCTGAACTTTCCACTCAAGATGACCTTTCGCAAGTGGCACTTGCTTTAACCTAATCAGGAAGTCAAATGACACACTTTCAGGAATCCAATCACTTAAGAACAGAGAGCTGTTTCCCAGGCCCCTGCAGATCTGTAACCCAAACACCACATTGTTCCATAATGCTCACAGTCAAGCCTGGGTTGGGCACAGGGATGTTTCCCATTAAGGGTAACCTTATGGGCTCAATAACTTCTTGTGCCTTGAGGGTAAACATATGAATGTTTAGAGTAGAGGAGGGGCACCCATGAGTGACTTAGGAAAAATAACAAGAATCTGAGAGTAAGGACCAAACAGGTTCTCAGCACCACGAGGAATAAAATAAACAATGGGACAAGTCATAAAAGCTGTCCTCTGTGTTGGCATCATCTGATTTCTACTGACCAATACTTTTATATCATTGATGAATAAAATAATTTAAATTTCCCACTAAGTTGTCATGTGTGTCTGTCTGCGTCAGGGGCTGGCAGTGGCGGTGGTGATAATTATACTGGTGAAGCTGGGCTCCCACAGACACTGTCATCTTCACAAAGCAGGAGGGTGAGATGCCTTTCCCCCAGTGCACACTGCCCCCTTGGTGGCCGCACTGACCCCAGGTGGCTTTGGTTGCCTCCTACTTTGAGAGGCTGCTGGGAATGTGTTTTGCAGAGGAAGCTTCATTTTGATTCTATTCATCTCAGCAGCCCCCAGCTTCCCCTTTCTGCTGGTTCTCCTCTAGGTTCAGGAGCAGCCTTGTCCTGTGCATGGGGAAGGCTCCTGGGACCCCAGGCAGTCATGAAAGTGCTCATGTCCCTTATGCTCACCTCCTGGAATCATTTCTTCTGCACCTTACTGCCCCATGGGCCTGGCTCATGATCAGTGTATTTTCCTTCATGATATAGAAAGAAGGGTAATTGGGAAATCTGAAGAAAGAGCTTCAAAATATCAAACATAAGCCAGTGGCACAATTTGTGGATAGTATAAATTGGCCTGACAGTGACTTGCCATCTTCTGTGATCAGGCTTTGACTCCAGGGTGGAGGAGATAGAGGGTGAAGTGAGCAGTACACAGTGTCTCCAGAAGCACTGACAGAGCCCTAGCCCGTGTTAGGACAAAGACTTTAAGGCAGGAGAATGCCCTAAAGGACGATGCTTCACAAATTGTGGGTCAAGATGTTTATGAATGGTGTGAGCTCAGCTGTTTTATTCTGAATTCAGTACCGTGAGGGAGGGAGTGGGCTCTCCTGGCTTCCTGTCTCCTAGTCAGGGTTTGGACCAAGACAGCTCTTCAGAGTCTGTCAAGGAACTTGGAGACAGAGTGCCAGCGGTCAGACTGAACTGCAGGACAAGCAGCACCTTAAATTTTTGCTCATCAGTCTTGATTTAAAAGTAGGCCATCAAGTGGTTTGTGAATCACTTTGAGAATGCCTCTTTAATGAAAAATTTATTATCAGTGGCAAATATCTTAGGGCATGGTTTGCTGCATTTTCCTGAGTGTCATACACACTTTTTTGAAAATCATAAAAATACTCCACTTCTGTTCTTCATGAGAGACATATCACATTGTTTTGTTTCCACACTGCTTAACTGTGTTATGTATCAAATGTCAATAGTGAGTTAACTGTCCCTTTGAAGGCTTTGAATGTGCCTTTCATTAAGCATGCTAACCTGATGTATCGACACTGGAGCAGCAACTAGAATAAGATTAGATGCATTTTAAACTTTTGGATGTCTGCAGAACATGCAAAGCACTTTATGAAGCTTGCATTAATGCATATTTCATAATAATGTAATTCTATATTAGATATTCCACTTATGCATAGCACTAAAATAATTTCTGCTCCATAGTGATATCGATTTAAATGAGTAAATCACAAGCAGTGGAGAAAGCTTAACTCTTCCTGAATCTCAGTGCTGTTGTGCTTATGAAGGTCTTCATTGGGCCTAGAATCCAGCTGTAGTTAGTGGAACACAGCACTTACGTTTCAGGTGGGATGGAGTGAGAAAGGATGGATGTGATGTATGACATTAATTAGCGACAATCCTGGGCATTTTTCCTGCACCCCACATAGCAGATGATTGTTTTTCCTACACCAAGCAGGCAGTAAGGCTAATTGCACATGGGAGTGTTGTTAGGGGCTGGTGGATCGGCTTGATACACAGACAAGACCACATGTAACATCATTGCAGAAAGAAACCCTGGGAGCTGGATGTCTGGCGCTCCATGGGACTGCCTTATGGCATCCTATGCAATGGTACTAACAGACCTTTTATAATTTTTATAGCTTCCCAAGTTATTTTTGAGTAAGTGCTAGTGTTCAATTATTTCCTCTTGAATAAGGAACAAAACAGGCTTAAAGACTGAAAGAAAAGCTTTGATGGGGAGCAGTCTCTCCAGATGGAAGTTTTCTGGCAGATTGTGATTTGTGACTCAGAATGAGCCCAGATTATTGTGCCATCTGGGTGGCAGCGGAGCCTGTACAATTGATCCAGTCACTCAGTAGATTCCTCCTGAACTCCTACTATGTGCCCATTACTCACAGGGCCCTGGGAAACAAGGATGAGTAAGCAACAGAGTCTGCAGCTAGGGATTCTGTTCATTTGTTTATCCAGTCATTCAATCAACATCTACTGAGCATTAATGATGCATTGTGTATTACGGGAACTAAACCTTTAAACGCAAATTATCATACAGCATGAAAAATCAGTTATGAAGATAAGGAAAAAGTACTATGCATCTTGGAGGTGGAGAAAAGCTAATTGTATTCAGGGCAGTCATAAATCTTCATAGAAAAAGGGATAGTCAAGTTGACTTTGAAGTAAGGATTGGGGGATCATTGGGAAGGAAGAAGGGTAAGATTGTTCTAGGCAAAGGGAATAAGATGAGTAAAGTCATGGAATTAAGGTTTTGTGAATGCTTCCCAGTATAAATAAGAAAGCAGAAGTTGAATGTGTTTATATCTTTTGGCTCCTAGGTAGGAGGCTAGAGCAATAGACTGTGTAAGATCTTCTGAGTCATGTTAGAGCACTGGGTTTATTCTGTATGCCGAGAGTGGCAAATCTTAGAGTTCCCTCTGTTCTATCCTCATGGCAGATGTCCCCCATCTGATCTGAAGGATGTTCTTTCCTGCTGAGCCCAGGCCAACCCATGGAATCTTCTTATCAGTTTTTAGGAAGCCATAGTCAACTTACTGGAGTTGGTGTATAGAAAAAATATATTCATCATCTTTGCTATGGGAAAAAAATAGCTGAGGAATTTTTAGATAGGCAAATGACAAGGTCAGATTTGATCACTGGGAAGACTATTTGAACCAGTACCCTAGAGAATGAATCAGAATGTGGAAGTGATTGTGAATGGAATCTGTCTAATAATTTAGACAGGAAAATGAATGGAAAACTATCTAATAGTTTAGGCCATTAGTTCTCAATTTGGGAACACATCAAAACACCTGAGGAGCTTGTTACAAATATCTTCTACTTACGCTCTACACAGATTAGTTAATCCAGGGTTACACCAAAACCAAACCAAAACCAAGTGATTCATATATGCACAAGGGTTAAGATCTATTTGTCTGGGTATCCGATAACAAGAATATTTATTCATTTACCAAACAGGACAGGTTTTATCTCCCTCAGTAGGAACTTGGAGGAGAAGAGAACGATTTATGTAAGATGGGAAAGGATTTGCCACTATTGGATCTTGACTCACAAAACTACTAGTAGTGACTGCTTTGTTTGACTGCCATATATGCGTTTAGTCACATACACAGAAAAATTATCTCTTTTAATCACCCCTGTTACCTCTCTAAACATGTATTCATTATCCCCAATAAGTAGATCAGATAATGAAGTCTCAGAGACCTTGAGTATCTTGCCCAGAGTCATAGAGCAATTGCTAATTCCAATTATCATTGTACTTCCTATAGTTTCTTTTGGGAAGATAATGGGCATTTACTTAAGGGAGAGTACGAGATCATTTTCACCTATTAGGAGCTTTGCTTTCACCTTGTGTTCTGTCTCAAATCCTCACTATGTGCATACATGTAGTATGTGATTCGGCTGTGATTTCTGTATGCAGTGTAAACCAGACACATGTTGAGTCGCCTTAAAATTCCTATCGCAAATGTGTATAAAAATTAATTGTTTCCTCAACTGCTGTTTAGCAACCAAAGAATGCTCCATAGTTGTCTAATTATTTGGATTGCTTCAAAACTAGGGGTAAGAAATTAGTAATAGTAGTAGTATTCATGGTAAGTTTTAGGTTCTTACTTTGTCTGAAACCTCTATTCTAGACCCAGCCTATGAAACCAAGGCAGCTATAATAGCCCTCCCCCATGATACGTATTTAATTTGATGACTTGGATCTCATCTGGAAGCAAGCAGGCTTCTTGATCTGCATGACAGGCTGGCAAGGTTGGGCTGTAGGAGTAGCAATCTTCTGCAACCTGGTGAGTCTCATGGCCTGCCCTGATGAAGAGGAATGCCAAAAGCAGAACACAAAGCAGAGCACAGATTTCCTAACTCTGAAAGTAATGATTTCATTTATCAAGTCATATTAATTCCTAGCATAGAGCCAAGAGAGGGAGGTTTTATTTATTTTGGTTTACTCTCTTGGCAAAATCTGATGTATTTCGTTATTTCCTGTTTCTTTACTTATCTCTGGAAAGAGAACCTGTGAGCTTGAGTATCCAGCTGTGTTCTTTCTAGGATTCCTTAATGGATGTGTGTGTGCTGGTGGGGGGGGACCTCAATGGATGTCATGGGAAGAGAAGAAGGTGGAGGAAAAGGTTGAGCTCTTGGCTCTAAGATTTCTGTTCTATCTGGAAGCAGAACAGCTTTGCTTTTATTAATTTTACATTATAAACAAGAATTTGTTACAATTGGTATGAAGAACATTGCTCCAGACATGAGAAATTGCTGGGTAAAATATTTGCCTATGCCAATCAATAGAACATCTTGTTATAATTATCTGGAAACTTAATTTTCTAC
>PVKN010044258.1:0-10108 GCA_004027915.1 Capromys pilorides
TTAGTAGGAGAGTTAAAATGATCAATATATAGGGTATTATTGTCTTCATAGTAGTATTCAGAGTTCAGGATATAGGCATGGCACCTTGTCCAAACAATATTAGCATAAGCTTTATTTTATTCACTAGAAGGATGAAAATGTATAAACTAAGAATTCATTTAGAAATGCTAATGAAATTCTTTTTGTATAACCAAGACCATGATAAATCCAGTATATATGCACAGCAAGATGAAAAACGTTAAGTTAATAATAACTTTGAGTGTGTGGACAATATTTACATAGGTTAAAATGTTCTCGCAAAGGTAAGAACCATTAAAGAAAAGCATTATAATGATAATTTAAATCTTTCCAGACATATGTTTTAGCATTAACTCTGAAAAGATTCAACAGACTAAGGTACAATGAGGAGTAAGTCAAGAAAAGCCCGGGCACTCAGGAAGGGTGTAGTTTGCTGGTACAAATTAAAAGCAACCATTTAAATTACTTATGAGAGACCACAGAGAATCTCTACCACATGGGATCTGATAGCAGCCAATCTATGTAACCAGAGAATGTCCAGGAAGACTTTCTTAAGGGACTGGAGCATGAGTTTCCAAGTTAAGAAACTTTTCACTGAAAGCTTTTCCACAATTTTATATCCCACGAAACCCTTACATTGGTCTTTGTTAGTTTGTACTCTCAAATATGGCATTACAGAAGCAAATTAATAGCTATCTCATGGATTCAAAAATATAAGACATATTGAAAAGCTACCTGTCTTAGGTCCCTACTTGCTAAGAAATGATAACCTTCATACTCTAAGTTGACATTAAGTTCAATTTGAGCACTAACCCGTGCCTTTACTGCATCATGGGTAGCTGATGATGAAGACAGGGGTACTCACGGACTTAAGACATGTTATAAAGAGACAGCTGCTACTGTCTGAGCGTGGCTCTTATGTATCCCCAAAAGAATCACTGGACCATGACTTTAAGGCATTTTTTTTTAAATTTATATATTTGAAACAGGGTCTCACTATGGAGCTCAGACTCAGTGATCCTCTTGCTTTCAGCCTCCCCTGCACTGGGATTACAGGTGTGCACCACCACACCCCAGACTTCATTGCAGCTCAGCACTCCCCAGGGGTGGGGCCAGCACATCATAAGGGACCAGGAATCAAACTCTGGTCCCTAGCTTGTCAGAGCAGGCTCTTAGTCTGCTGAGGTATGCCTCTGGTCCTGGTATTTTCAATTGGCAAAAAAGGGCTTATAAAGTTAATTTAAAGTTTTATGTACTCTGTCTCTTTCCAGACTCTGCCCTTATTGCAAGTTGTGAGCCACTGTAATAGTGAAGGAAGCATATTCTAGTTGCTGGTTTGCAAGTGCCTGCAGTGCTGACTAGAGACACACCAAACGAAGCCACATTTGCCTTTACACTTAGTGTCTTTAGAAAGTCACACACAAGTTGATGACCTTGATTTATTCTACAGAAGTAGAAAGAAATTAATACTTGATGAGCTTGTACCAAATATCAGTAATACTCACCAATCCTTTTCTTAAAGTGTCCCATGAAACAAACTTGGTCATCATTTTACACACACGTCAGTTGAGGCACAGAGAAGTTAATTATTATCTCCAAGCTCATAGTGTTAGTACATGGAGGAACCCAGATGTGACACCAGGAGGACCTGAGCCCGAGATTCATTGCTTTCTTGATTGTAAGATAAGAGGTCTTCTGCATAGCACTTGTGACAACACACAGAACAATTGCTGCTGTTCTGTAACGACATTCCTTTATATGTGTTACATATGATTGGAGAGTCTGACTAATTTATGTCACAAGTATGCATTTTATACTATGGGGGTGAGTATGAACCCTTCACAAATGGAAAATAAATCATCAGTGTTAATGACATCTTAAGAGATGATGAGCTCTCATTATTGTACATTTCAAAATGTTTTTTGGTGCTGCTTAATGTAATCATTGGTTAGACGCTTCCAGTTCAGTATTTTCTAATTATATTCCCATAGTAATCAACTCTTTGTGTTCAGTATTATGAGCTACATTAAAAATGTCCTTTATTGATGAATGAAGAACTGACAGATATATTGGTGTAGGCATTATTCTTATAGTGCCAATTGTGACAACTCTAAGTTGATTATAGACCTACATCATTGAAAATACATTGAAGATGCATGATTACTGGTTTTATCTAACTGAATAGTCTTGACTGAATAGTCTATGACTTAGGCAATTATAACTATATTCCATAGATATTAGAAGTCTAATTTGAAAGGAGAGTTATTTCCTCAAATTCGTAGTTCATGCTGACCAGAATTTATAGGCCTCTTTTTTTTTTATGTCTGCCTTTGAGCCTCCAGCATTGCCTTCTCTTCCACAGTCTCATTGCACTTAAATGTCTGACTGAACAGAAACTGGAAAGAAGTGGTGTTGGATGAATTCAGACCAAACTTTTCTTTGATTGTTCCATTTCTCTCCCAAGTAAATGTTTGGTAAAGATCAACCTTTGGAATTTGCAGCATAATTGGCTACGCCAGTCAAATGAAAACCATATTTATGTTTAGCTCAGTAATATCCCTGAGATGAGCGTGGATAGACAAACAGTGCATCGGAAAAAAAATGAAAGAATTCTTCTGAACAAATGTTTCAGAGTAAGTTATAAATATATATTTTTAAAGGACACTATTTGCATGACTGAAAAACATGTATTTGGCAGAGTATTTAAAAGTTAATTTCAGTTACAATAGCATTGTGCTTATGACACCACATCTAATGGTAAAAACATGCACTGTGAATAGAAAGTTGATATATAGTTTCTCATTCCTACAACTTTATTTTTAATTCAATTCAGAATGAATAATCTTTGTGTTTTGGATTGAGAGAACAAAAATTGTTTGAGGTGGTTTTAATGCTATTTTCTTTTCTCCACTCTGAGGAAGAAAAACTGGTTTTAAAAATATAAATGTTTCCCCAAATTAATCTCACATAATAACATTTTGTTTTATTTTTAGTATATTTTGCTCCAAAAGGACTGCTCTTCAAATTCAGTAACTGTAAAGATCTATTTGACCTTGAGATTATTCAAAAGTGTCTGGATTTTAGAGTTTGTTCAATTTTAAGAGAAGTAGGAAAGTAGAGTACATTTGAAATCCCTTCAGATTAATTGATGTGGTATCTGTCCTCTAAATCTTATTCAGGAACAGTTTAGGGTTTTAAACAGGTATTTGCTTCAACTCAGAAACTCTAGATCAGAAAAGCTACCCTGAGAGCCTTCCAGTGAATTTATGGTGAGGTAGATGTGTAGATCATGGTGATCCTAGAATGTGTGGTCTTCTATGTACTTACTACCTGGGGTGAATTTTTAATTTTTTTTGAAAAAAAAAATTTTCTCCATCATTACCAATTCTAATCTATACATGAATCAAGGGTAGAAGTATATGATATGGAAAATAGAACCATTGTCTCAGAGCTTATACTCAGAAATGTTTGTCCACCTATATCTCATCCTATTTTATTTTTCCTTTGGTGGTGGCACCAGGGTTAAAACTAGGACCTTGTGCTTTCCAGGCAAGCACTTACTCCACTGAGCTGTCCCCTGAGTCAGCATGTCCATCTCATTCTGAAACACCCTCTTCATGCATCTTGAAAGCAAACTCTGATGCATGATCATGGCGCTTGATAGTGTCTAAACGATTCTGTGGTATGTCATGTGGCTTACAAAATGGCTAATGTTTTATTGAGTATTTTCCATATATGAGCACGAAAATTCATCTCTTTTTGTTTTCATGATAATTTTAAGGGGCAAGTACTGATAACCCACATTTAATGATGAAAAAGTAATAATTTAAAATTGTAACTGGTTCAACTTAAAGAAGCTATGAAAATTAGGATTCTATACTGAAATAATCAGGATCAAAGTCTTCATATTCTTTTTCATCCAGATTTTAATTCTGGACATTAATTCAAAATCTAATTGGCTCGACTTTTCTCTTTTTCTTCATTCATTCAACCAACAAATAATTTATCTGCTCTAATGTGAGAGAAACATTCCCTATCTTCTTAAGGGGATATTAATAGGAAAGACAGTGAATACAAACATAAACAGCAATAAATGGATAATAAAAATAAAATACTTAACTGTAATGACTTAAGGGAACAAAGTAAACAGCAGTCTGTTATGACATGAGGTGATTGCCTCTTCCAAGGATGTCATTCAAGGCAACGCATGGTGAATCCTAAGCAACGTGCACTGTCATGAAATATTGTATGCCATAATCATGAGCAGAAAGACAAGGAGATTAGGAGACAAGGGAGGAGGAAGACAGAGAGGGAAGGAACAGGAGATGAAAGAGGAATTATGAAATATTATATAATCTAGCAAATCACCATGGGGAATATGAGCATTATGTCCTACGTGCATGCACTAATGAACTGAGATATTTAAAATATATGAAAGTGCTATAGGCAGAAGGAAAAAAAAAGTGAATCACTACTGTACTGGTGTTGTGGTTTGTCTCTAGCCACCCCACCCCCTCCGCAAAGCCTCATGCAGTCACTGAGGCAGCTTCTAGAGTTTGTGATTAATTCATGATCCAATGCGGGAATGATCGGTGTGAGTGCTACATCCGCTCTGGGGTGGGGACTCGGCATATAAACGTAAGGAGAGTAGAGAGGCTGGCTAGCTGGCAGGCAGCTGCAGCTCCTCCCGCTGCTCTTTGCTGTTTTCTGTCTCCATGAACTGCTGCCCTCTGCCATGTGCCACTCTGCCTTGGAGCCAGCTGAGTATGGACTGAAACCTTCACAAACTGTGAGCTAAATAAACCTTTCCTTCCTTAACTTTGAATTTTGAATATTTTCTCAGCAATGAGAGAAAAGTAACTGAGACAGTTGGGAAAGATGTAACATCTTCCAGGAGATGTCAGACTGTTACAGTGCATTGCACTTAGTTAATAAGAGGAAGAATAATATCTCAAATAGTTAAAAATCATCTAGAGACCAGCCAAATAGCTCAGTGGACTAAGGTGCCTGTTCAGGCAAAGCGTGAGGGCCGGAGTTCCATCTCTGGCCTGCCACGCCGGCCCTGCCCTTGCAGCACACTGAGGCAGTGACTGAGATGGCGTGGTGGCGTGTGCCTGTAATCCCAGTACTTGGGAGGTTGCGAATAGGAGGATCCCTATGAGTCCAATCTATGTAGTGAGACCCTGTAGACCCTGTATATAATAAATGAATGCATAAATAAATTAATAAATATCAGCTTGAGACTAGATTTTACTAAGACTTGAAAGATTATCAAATAACATCCACGATAACTAGTTAAATTTGAACTTTAGAAAGCAATTAGCACTGTTTTTGTCTATACATCAAATATTGCATAGAACACACTTATAGTAAAAGTGAAATCATTATTTACCTAGAATTAAAATTTAACAGGATGGTCTGTATTCTTATTGGCCAAGTCTCCCAGCCCTGTATTAATTCACAATAAGATGGTAAAATTCTAAAAGGACCAGTAGGCTTTTCAGAACCAGTCTAGAAAGCTATGCTTTTACTGTCTTCAAGCTCCTTGGTTGCTTGAAGAGAGCATAAGCAAAGATGAATCATAGCGAGGAGGTCGTTTTGCAGAACGTGATACTCTGCAAGAAGGAGCCCAGCAGCATGCATGGACATGGTGACGTATGCTGCCATCTGACGTTCGTTTGGCGGCAGCACCACCTGAACTTGCCAGAAGATTTGGCACTGGGTAGAAGAGAAAAGGAGAGCTAACCACGATCTTCACATTGCTATGTAGCGTGGCAGTGCTGAAGGAAGTGTCAGAGAATGAGCCCACGAGGGAAGACGCAAAGGAAGACCATGGTTTCTGGAGGCATCTGAGCCAGTTTAAGCACAGACGTCGAGCAGGTGGTTTGTAGAGTAAATGAAAGCTCTCTCTCTCTGCTCAAGGGCCTTTCCACCTGAGTGAGATGGATGGACAGGCTGGAACTAGCAGCACGTGCAATTCCTTGTCACTAAATGAAGTGGGTACTAAGGGTAGAGCATGACTGAAAAGCATCATTTTGAAGGAAGCCATGATTCAGTTAGGGAGAGATTTATAAATAAGGATAGAAGAAATGGTTAGTTTATGTAGAATAGGTATCTGCCAAGTAAGATGGGCAGGAAATAATGTTTGTTTAATACGTTTGCAGGGGACGAAGTCTTTAGGGAAAGCACAATTGTGCAAAAATCAAAATGGGGATGTACTGTGGTGGTGAAAGAAAAGGGAAGGGAAAGGAGGGGAGGAGTAAGAGGAGGGACAAGGGAAGGGGATGGGAGCGGAGGGAAAGAAGGGGAATGGAGAGGAGGGGGTGGTAGAGGAAGGGAGGGATGGGGAGAAGGGAGAGGGAGGGAAGAGAAGGGAGGCAAGGGGAGGGAAGAAAGGAAAGGAAAAGAAAGGCAAGGCAAGGCAGCAAGGGGAAACCCAGGGCGCAGAATGAAGACTTATGTCACCGAAACATACTGATTTTGGGAAGACATAGGGAATGAGCTAAAAATCTCAGTCACACTATGTTCCACAAAACATGGGGTGACTCTATATAAGATAAATGTCAATTAATTCAAGATTTTGGTCTCATTCAGATTATTTTTTATACAATAAACAAAGTTAATGTTAAAATAATAACAAGCATGCCGATGTAGCTTTTATTTTATTTGTTTTTCCTCTTCCTTTACAAAACTTTAATGAGACTTTTTAGTAGTACAATTTGAGTTCAGTTTCTGTTCTCATTCTCCAAAGTTCTGGGAACTTGAACAAGTTACAATTGTCTAAATAGGGCCAACACTTGGTTCATTTTTATACTCATCCTTATGTAGTAAACTGTTGAAACTTTCTTATTACTTTTTAAATTTAGTATGGGTTGACTTCACTTCTCCTGGGTCTGATGTAAATCAAACCTACTTCACAGTCGTTCCTTTGGAGCTATATGAGAAGACAATAACTAGAAGGGACAGTAAAAGACGCACTGTTAACTACTTGCTGAAGCTAAATAATTTTCAAATACTCTACACAGTTGCTCCAAATATCCATTGGATCTTTGTGCAGGTGGAATAATAATTTCCATGTATGTCTTTGCTACAGGGTCTCACTATGCAGCTCAGATTCATAGTGATCCTCTTGTTTTCAGACTTCCCAGCACTGGGATTACAGGTGTGCACCCCCAGGCCTGGACTCAGTTGCCAACTCAGAGCACCCCAGGAATGGGGCTGGCACAGCATGTGAGACTGGGGATCGAACTCCTCATCCCTGTGCTTGCCAAAGCAGGTGCTTAGTACATGAGATACCTCACTGGCCCCTCCAATATATTTTTAACACTAGCAGCATAAGAAGAACCAAGACCATGAGCATGCCAGAGTTTTTATGTTTTTACAGGAGATACTTTGTTTCAATTTGTGAGGTTACAGAACAGGTGCACCATAAAATTGAAACACTTATACATTGTGAATGATCTTTAATAGTTATTAGACATAATTTATTAAAATGTAAATGGTAGATTGGGCTTTTAAAATTAAACATTGACATTCTACCAAATAAAATGTAAATAATTAATCCAACATTTAAAATAACTTGATGAAAGTTGAAAACATTATGTCAAAGTGTTATTTTTGTTTTTTATAATAATAAAGAGGTGAATAAACCAAGATAAAGAATGTTATCTTGTGTAATTTGATAGGCCTTCTGTGTTCTGTTCCAAACAGAAACTCTGGATGTCATTTGGTTCACTTGAGACTGCTCAATTTTCTCTGGCTTTAAGAACCAAGTCCTGTAAGTGGGGCCTCTAGCCATGATTGCCACATGTTCTAGCATGTTGAGTCGTACTTATTCTGATCCATTATTTCATTCTGACTTATAACAGAGTATAGGAAAATTGTGTTGTCCTTTAAATACAGTTTATGTGATTTTCTTTAGTCAATTGAAAGATACCATCAACCCTTTCCTTCCTGAAGTTACTCAGAGTAATCTATTTCCCCTATAAGTGGGCATCACACCACTTAAGCTTTTTTTTTTTTTTGGAAAGGCTCTACAGGGTGCTCAGGGTCTCACCACTAGATCAGACTCGTAGTGATCTGCCTGTTTACAGCCTCCCAAGAGCTGGCACTCCAGGCGCGTGCCAACACACCCAGTCTCAATTGCCCTCTCAGTGCACCCTGGGGGCGGGGCCAGCATGGTAGGCCTGGGGATCAGAGCCCCAGCCCCTGCACCTGCTTGCAGGTGCTTTAATCCCCTGAGCTAGTTGGCTGGCCCTTCTCAACCGTTACTCCTCAATGCATGAAATAAGGAGCTTTGCCAGTTTCAGAAGCAGAACTTAGCAGGCCACATGGAAAGGCCAGGTCCTAAGCCTTGCTTAGTACTGTGGATATGCCCAGACTGTCATCTTTCTTAATTATAAAAGGAATCATGTGTTTTCCTTTTCCATGCCTTTCTTCCACGTGAAGTGTAGGGTTATAGTAGAGTCTCTGTATTTAGTGAAGTTTTATTCAGCCGTGGCAACCAAGGAAAGACCCACGACATTCACAGTCTTGTCTTAAGGTCCAGCCTCCCCTCAGCTCTGTTTTTGGCTCAGCATCTTTTTCTGAAGCTATGTATGTATTTGTCCACACGAATGAGCTGCAAGTTAGATGTGGTCTTCTTCCAAATGCTAAGAGGATCCGTCCTTTCATAGTGCAGAAGTCATACATTTGAGAATTGAGAGACCTGGCTTTGAAGCTTGGCTTTGGCTTTCACAGTCTTTGAACATTTTTCTTTTTTCTTTTTTTGGTGGGACCGGGTTTCAAACTCACAAACTTGCACTTGCCAGGCAGGCACTTGTGCCACGGAGCTATCTCCCTAGCCCCTTTTGAATATTTTCATATATCTAAATTTCTCCAAGCTTAGGGCTGGCGGTATAGCTCAGCAGATTAAGCACTTGCTTATAGAAACACAGGGGCCAGAGTTCGATTCCTGGCCCCACCTGCCACACTGGCCATGCTAAGCCAGTGATGGAATCCGGATGTGGTGGCACATGCCTGTAATCCCAGCACTTGGGAGGCAGGAAACAGGAGGATCACTATGAGTCAAAGCTGCACAGTGAGACCCCACACACACACACACACACACACACACACACACTAAAAATAAAATAAATAAATAAGTAAATAAAATTCTCCAAGCTTTAGTATTTCCATGTACAAAATAGGTGTAGTAAAGCATTCATCTAATATTTCTGTGATTGTAATAATTGAGAATGACAGTTAAAAAACGTCTTTGGAACTGTACAATTACCAAATCTGTTCCAAATCTCTTTGATAAAAGTATTTCCCAAAACCTCTAGACATAAGTGTTCAGGTATGTATAAGATTCACTTACAGCAATGATACTGATACTTGTATACTGCCCAGAGAAAAGGCAAAGCAATTCTAAAAACAGCAAAAACCAGGAAGATCACAAATTTTCCATATACTCTGTGAAATAATTAGGGTTTAGTCTGAAAACAGTAGTGGGACAAAGGAAAGGCATTTGCTCTTTCAGCTTTCTTGTAAGCTGAAGTAAGGAGCTTACTAAAGCAATCTTTCAGGACAAAATTTCGTAAGAAGTGAAATTGTCAGAAAGAGTCTAAATTAAAAAGAACAAGAATGATAGGTGCCAGAGAAAGATAAGAACCAGATAGCAGTAGGAGCAGGAGCAGCAGATGCAGATTTCAGAAGGTACACGGCTATGTTCTGGAACCCATATTAAATACAATAAGAGAGGGGGCCCTGGAGCTATGAAACTAGTGAAGATAATGGAGCCCATATGCTCCCACTCAGAGTGGAAGAAAATTTATCTTTATAACCATCTGAATCCAAAAATGATGAAGAAAAATCCCATGTGTTGTGGTTTTATTAAAATAGAGTGTGGTTGCGGGGGGGAGACAGAGAGACACAGAGAGAGAGAGAGAGAGACAGAGACAGACACAGAGACAAAGACAGAGAGGAGTGAGAAAGCCATGCATCTACATTCGCTGAAGATATTTCAGGATCCATGTTCACAAAGTATCTAAATTGTTAGACATACAATGAAACAAAACAAAACATAAATAATGTCAGCTTTAAATAAGCT